>VYZU01038777.1:0-61599 GCA_013401355.1 Ceyx cyanopectus
AAAAATAAATTAAAAAAATAAATCCAAGGGAAAAGAGAAAGTGTAAAGTCAAATTAATTTTTTTTTAGCTGCATGGCACTTGAATGTGCTTTGAAGGGCTCTGTGGGTACAGACAAAGAAAAGGAATGAATCTCACATAGCAATGAATATTTACAGTAGTGGAAATTCCATGTGGGGTCCAGCTTTTGTTTCCTGTGGAGACTGAAGTGTAGTTTGCAGTAACAAAATAAACAGTTGTTTTGGAGATGTGTTTTCTTTCAGTTCAAATAAAAATGGTATTGGCTAGAACAGAAAGGTGTAGTTTGGGATGAGTGGGAAAAGCCCCAGTTCAGCAATGTGAACAGTTCACCACTGTGAACAGTCTCTTTTGGAAATGACTTTATGTGTAAGCATCTTTCAGTTCTTTGCTCAGTGAAGATAGAGGGAAGAATTTACTTAAATAACTAGCTGACTACCTGGGGTCTTGTCACTTTGAATCATCCTTCCAAGCAGAAAAATGTGGTTTTTAAACACTCAGCTAACAGTGGCTGGAGTAATATCTTAGTTTGTTCAGTACTCACTCCATATTAAATATTCACCTTTGGAAAATGGGCTTCACTTTACTAAAGATTAAAATAGTTCCCTTTTATTAAACAGTGTACTAATGCATTTTTTCCAGCAGATATATGCTGGACTAACACTTTTGAGATGGGTTTTTCAACAAAAATTAGTATGACACTGAATGGTAAAAATTTCTGGTTTAATACATCATTAGAGAGCTCAGCAAACTATATGTCTTAACTAACCAAGCACAGACATTTTCTCTGTCTATTTAGATATGACTTGAATTTGGGACAATGACAATGCAGTTGTAAATCTGTCTTATTAATAAAAAATAGAAATTAATTGCTGCAATTAATAGTCAACCTGAATGTATTACCTTGTTAAAAGCAGTGTGTGTCATTGCTGTGTCTTCTTTCTGGACATGCTTATATAACTTGGTGTCCTTTCTACGACTTGGATTTTATTATGGCTGATTTACATTGGCTGGCACCCAACTTGGCATGCACAGGAAAATGACAGGCAAGGAAAAAGCTAGAAATATATGTTTTGTGGCTTGGTTTTTTTATATAATATGCACTAAATGATATTACCTTCTTCAAATCAAAATTCTCTTCTCCTTTCTATACCCTTCAGCTTCAAAATACCATCTCATACCAAATATATTCTCCCTAAGTATATGCAGAATCTATTTAGCTGTTCTGTATCTGCCCTGAATCAGCATACTGGACCTCTTCACTGGAAAAAAATAATGCTCCTATTTCTGAACATCTCAAACTCTTCTCCCTGAAGTTGAGAGATCATGGAATCCTTAGGTTCTTTTTATGAACTTGAGGAAATTCTGTTACAGCCACATAAACCTATGTGGTATATGCTTCCTACTCAACTTGCCATGATGAGGCTTCACAAAAATTAGCATTATTGTAATCCCTTCAGACTATAGAGAATAAGAAATATTGCAAAGAGCTCAGCTGTCTGCATCACATGGGATTCTCCATATCCTGTTTCTAATTCCTTTTCTCCTATTTGTTGAAGATGCTTTTAAAGCAGCAGGAGTTCTAGTCTGCTCAGCCTCCACCGGGGAAGCAGCTGGAGCAAAGGGCAAGCCTTTGGAGATCTGTATCATGCTGAAGCCTCCTTTGTAAATCCCTAATTCCCTTTGCTCTTAGCAGTGGGGAAATCCAGTTGGAAATTATGATATTTAAATGCACATGTCCTCTTCCTTTCTGTCTTCCAAAGGGGTGGATCACATGCTGGGAACCTTTGTAAAAAGAGCATTGAGGGTGTAAGGAAAAAGTAAGTAGTTTGGAATTAGTGATGCAAGGATGTTTAGTGGTAGCATACTGCAGTCAACTGATGCTGACATTGTTCTCTCACTGCTAACTGGGTGCATATTGCTCTCACAACTTGTTCTCTTCAGGCTGTATGGAATTTGTCAGGGTTGCATCAAAAGACAGTTCAGGAGTTAAAATGGTCAGAAAGTAAAGTTGGCCCCGAGCAAAGTTAACACCTGCATGCATCCAGCTGCACAGCTCCATGGGTAGGGCCAGGACATGACTGATTTCCAAGCAGAGTTGTGACCATCAGTGGTTACATTCAGAAAGCAAATAAAAGCCCATTTGTGATTTTTTGAAACAACTCTAATTATGCACATGAAATGAAATTAATTTGACAAACGGAATTATAGATGGGATGTATATTGACATAAGTCCTAAGATGGACTTTGTTGACAATGTTGGAAAATGAAAGCATGCTCTATGTTTTACAGTGCTAGAAGATATAGATATTTGCCTCTATGAATGGTTATGTTTTTCTTAGAAGCATTTACATTGCTAACAGTGAAATCTCCAGAGCTGTTACATGTGTATAATTTCATCTCACAAGCTGAAGACCCTTCCTTTTCTTTAAAATCACATCTTTCTCTTTTAAAACCAAACATCGCTGTTCGTGTTCAGTATAATTCTGGGATTGTTTAGTCAGCTGGAATGCTATGTGTGTGTGTGCATGAATGTATATGTACCTACATATCCAAAAAATCAATTTCAGACACTAGGAGAATAAACATCAACCTGGACCACCTGCTAATCTCTGATTTTGGTATGCAGTGACTGTTTCCACCTTCATAATCCTCAGCTTAAAATCTAAGTAAGTTGCTCTATCTGTTGTAGCTAACAATAAGCACAAAAGGATTCAGAAAGTAATAACAAAGACAAATAACTTGGCAATAAAATTTCAGCTCCAGTAATTTCCCATTTATATTTTCTCACCGAATCTTGTAGTCCCAAGCAATGCACTTTTTTACATCTGGGCTGCAACATACAAAATAATTCTATATCTAATACTTCACAGTGTGTCCAAAATATAACATCACATACACAATGCATGCCAGGGAGGTCGATGAATTATACAGAGCCTTCAAACAATATCACTGTGAATGTGATTTCATAGGCTTTCTAAGGCAATCAATCTTACCATATTACGAGGAATGAATTGTCAGTCAGGAGTTCTTCTATTCTACCAGGAAGGTTTGAGAAGCTGTTACTTAATGCTGCTCGTTGTTGAAGTCTGCCTGATGGATATGTTTTTTCCCTGTGAAATTACGGATGTGTTCTGTGTGCCTTGAAGTTTAGCTCTTGGTTAGCATAGCATTTTGCCAGAGTGCATTACCTGACACTCTAGGAAACAATCACAGGTGAAAGGAAGTGGAAACCTTGGAGAGGAGGAGGCGGAACTAGTAGGAGCAACAAAAGAATAGGTTTTGTATCTGAAAAGCCTGTCTTTGTCTTATCTAAGTGTAAGTTCTCTTCCGTTTCCCCTGTCTCACACATACTCCCACTCGCTTATTTAAATTGTGATTTGAAATGACAGCTTCACCATGGCTTCTGAGAGCAAACAGATGAAGCTGGACTTCCTATTTTTTTTCCATGCGAATGACTGGGATGTTTCTCCACATTCTTAAAATAGCTGCATCAAAAAGAAATACCACACTGGCAGAGAAGATGTGATTTAGTCCGAGTCAGGTTTTTCACTGATGTTGCTTGCAGTGTGGTTCCAGGTTGCTGAATAGCTGTATGAGATACCTGTGTGTTCCTGACAAAGCCATGAAGCCTTTTGGGGGTACAGCTGCCTCATTTTCTTTAATAGAAGCTTTATATAGGTATTCTGAACAGTTATAGCTGGGCTCAAGACTACTGATTCATTTCCTAAAGACAGTTGAGCAGATGGCTCTCTTCATTTAATTATTAATGTTACCTAGAGATCCAATCATGTTGCATCAATGAGCCAACTGTAATGAGACAAACATGTCACTCTTCAAATTTGGCTCTTCTGGGCATTGATCATTTAAGTAACTTCTCTCCTCATTCTGTATTAGTTATTCACCTGGAAAGAATTGAAGGCTTTATTGACCTCTGAAAACCTGCTGGTTTCACAGGGAATTGATGGTATCCACTAAGCACCAGTAGATTTCAAATTAAGTAGTAAAAGTGACAGAAGATGAACTAGCCAGTTCTTTACTTCATGCCATCACCTGGATGTTGAGGTTGAGGTTCTAATCTGCTCTTAGATTCTTTTTCTGAATTGATAAAATGAAAAGATGGGGGAGGAGGATAGCACAAAGTGTCAGAAAACTTTTTAATAAAGGTGGGTTGTTTTTTTTTCCCACTGGTACAAAGATAATCATCAGTTGGTTACAGCAATTTACAGATTACTGAAATGGAAGAATCCTGTAAATGTGAAATTCTGTTTAGTATTTGCCTAGATGCTGCCATCTTGCTCTTTCTCTAGAGACAAATGCACATGTGTGCCACAGATTTCAGATATGCCATTAATTACTGAACACCATCTCCCTTGAACATAGAGAATTCCATAAGATGTCTTCAGTGTAAAGGATACAGAGCAGTCGTGCCAACATTTTTCACTTTGCAACTTACTGTCACTTCTGGAATCAGCTTGTGACAGCAGATGTTAATTCTCTGCTCAGTAGAAAGCCTCGGCACTGGTAAGCAGCAAAGTTAGCAAGAAGAGTTGTCATAGCTCACTGCAGTCTTCATGTTTCCAGAAACTTTTCTATTCCTGCTGTACTGTATAGAGGGAAATTTAACCTTGTGATGGAAAACCTGTTGCATCAGCACCAAAGACACAAATCTAACCACAAATTGGCAGATGCATGGAATGCACATGGCATCCAACAAAGAAAAATTAATAAAAAAAGATGAAACAGAAAAGTCATTCACTGATATAATTTATTACACAAAAGCATTTTATTACTTAAAAATATTAGACTACAATATTTACATGTAACATCTTTCAGAAATGCTTTCCCAGCTGTTTTTTATTCTGGAGTTTCTCCTCTCACCTGCTTCCAAATGTTTGTCTTGGGCTCATAGCAGAACACTGTTCAGTCACCAAGCAGCTCCTATTTACTGCCGGAGGAGTGAGCATTTTAACATAAAGACACTACTTTCACCTTGCATATTCTGTGTTGTCAGTTTCCAAATCTGGAATTTATCCCAGTGCTTTCAGTTCTTGCATTGTATATGTTACTTCATTGAACTGGCCACTGCTGACAATATAACATGGAATTTCTGATATATGCTGCTTTTCCCAACCTCCCCAGAAATATTATTTCTCACACTAACAGGCCACGTCTCCGTGAGCCTACCCAGAGCAGCAGAGCAGTTCCTAGATGAATTCCATTGCCCCTCTTGCCACGTGCTGGTTCAGTTGCAGAATGCTTTTGGTAAGTTCAAGCTTGATTCTTTTCTGAGAAAAATAAATCAGAAGCTCAGCTACAGAAGTGAGCTGCATGCTGCCCAGCAATCAGTGGGGATGCCAAGTCCAAACCAGCACTTGCTCCTTTAGGCAGCTTCAGTGTGTGTATGGGGAGGAATCCAAAGGATCCGAATGAACTCAGTCCAGAGGAAAAAAAAAAAGTGACATACAATTTCCACAAATGAACCTTAACACTGGCAGCTTCATTCTGCTCCTGCTTTCCTTTTGCACCCAATTACTTCTTGTATAGACAAANACTCGCTTATTTAAATTGTGATTTGAAATGACAGCTTCACCATGGCTTCTGAGAGCAAACAGATGAAGCTGGACTTCCTATTTTTTTTCCATGCGAATGACTGGGATGTTTCTCCACATTCTTAAAATAGCTGCATCAAAAAGAAATACCACACTGGCAGAGAAGATGTGATTTAGTCCGAGTCAGGTTTTTCACTGATGTTGCTTGCAGTGTGGTTCCAGGTTGCTGAATAGCTGTATGAGATACCTGTGTGTTCCTGACAAAGCCATGAAGCCTTTTGGGGGTACAGCTGCCTCATTTTCTTTAATAGAAGCTTTATATAGGTATTCTGAACAGTTATAGCTGGGCTCAAGACTACTGATTCATTTCCTAAAGACAGTTGAGCAGATGGCTCTCTTCATTTAATTATTAATGTTACCTAGAGATCCAATCATGTTGCATCAATGAGCCAACTGTAATGAGACAAACATGTCACTCTTCAAATTTGGCTCTTCTGGGCATTGATCATTTAAGTAACTTCTCTCCTCATTCTGTATTAGTTATTCACCTGGAAAGAATTGAAGGCTTTATTGACCTCTGAAAACCTGCTGGTTTCACAGGGAATTGATGGTATCCACTAAGCACCAGTAGATTTCAAATTAAGTAGTAAAAGTGACAGAAGATGAACTAGCCAGTTCTTTACTTCATGCCATCACCTGGATGTTGAGGTTGAGGTTCTAATCTGCTCTTAGATTCTTTTTCTGAATTGATAAAATGAAAAGATGGGGGAGGAGGATAGCACAAAGTGTCAGAAAACTTTTTAATAAAGGTGGGTTGTTTTTTTTTCCCACTGGTACAAAGATAATCATCAGTTGGTTACAGCAATTTACAGATTACTGAAATGGAAGAATCCTGTAAATGTGAAATTCTGTTTAGTATTTGCCTAGATGCTGCCATCTTGCTCTTTCTCTAGAGACAAATGCACATGTGTGCCACAGATTTCAGATATGCCATTAATTACTGAACACCATCTCCCTTGAACATAGAGAATTCCATAAGATGTCTTCAGTGTAAAGGATACAGAGCAGTCGTGCCAACATTTTTCACTTTGCAACTTACTGTCACTTCTGGAATCAGCTTGTGACAGCAGATGTTAATTCTCTGCTCAGTAGAAAGCCTCGGCACTGGTAAGCAGCAAAGTTAGCAAGAAGAGTTGTCATAGCTCACTGCAGTCTTCATGTTTCCAGAAACTTTTCTATTCCTGCTGTACTGTATAGAGGGAAATTTAACCTTGTGATGGAAAACCTGTTGCATCAGCACCAAAGACACAAATCTAACCACAAATTGGCAGATGCATGGAATGCACATGGCATCCAACAAAGAAAAATTAATAAAAAAAGATGAAACAGAAAAGTCATTCACTGATATAATTTATTACACAAAAGCATTTTATTACTTAAAAATATTAGACTACAATATTTACATGTAACATCTTTCAGAAATGCTTTCCCAGCTGTTTTTTATTCTGGAGTTTCTCCTCTCACCTGCTTCCAAATGTTTGTCTTGGGCTCATAGCAGAACACTGTTCAGTCACCAAGCAGCTCCTATTTACTGCCGGAGGAGTGAGCATTTTAACATAAAGACACTACTTTCACCTTGCATATTCTGTGTTGTCAGTTTCCAAATCTGGAATTTATCCCAGTGCTTTCAGTTCTTGCATTGTATATGTTACTTCATTGAACTGGCCACTGCTGACAATATAACATGGAATTTCTGATATATGCTGCTTTTCCCAACCTCCCCAGAAATATTATTTCTCACACTAACAGGCCACGTCTCCGTGAGCCTACCCAGAGCAGCAGAGCAGTTCCTAGATGAATTCCATTGCCCCTCTTGCCACGTGCTGGTTCAGTTGCAGAATGCTTTTGGTAAGTTCAAGCTTGATTCTTTTCTGAGAAAAATAAATCAGAAGCTCAGCTACAGAAGTGAGCTGCATGCTGCCCAGCAATCAGTGGGGATGCCAAGTCCAAACCAGCACTTGCTCCTTTAGGCAGCTTCAGTGTGTGTATGGGGAGGAATCCAAAGGATCCGAATGAACTCAGTCCAGAGGAAAAAAAAAAAGTGACATACAATTTCCACAAATGAACCTTAACACTGGCAGCTTCATTCTGCTCCTGCTTTCCTTTTGCACCCAATTACTTCTTGTATAGACAAAGCCCTTGTAAGCAAAGAGTTTTAGTGTTGGTGCAAGGGAAGGGATGGGGAATTACTCTAGGAAATTCAGATAAACAGCTTGGGCTGCACAGTCTTGCNTGCTGAATAGCTGTATGAGATACCTGTGTGTTCCTGACAAAGCCATGAAGCCTTTTGGGGGTACAGCTGCCTCATTTTCTTTAATAGAAGCTTTATATAGGTATTCTGAACAGTTATAGCTGGGCTCAAGACTACTGATTCATTTCCTAAAGACAGTTGAGCAGATGGCTCTCTTCATTTAATTATTAATGTTACCTAGAGATCCAATCATGTTGCATCAATGAGCCAACTGTAATGAGACAAACATGTCACTCTTCAAATTTGGCTCTTCTGGGCATTGATCATTTAAGTAACTTCTCTCCTCATTCTGTATTAGTTATTCACCTGGAAAGAATTGAAGGCTTTATTGACCTCTGAAAACCTGCTGGTTTCACAGGGAATTGATGGTATCCACTAAGCACCAGTAGATTTCAAATTAAGTAGTAAAAGTGACAGAAGATGAACTAGCCAGTTCTTTACTTCATGCCATCACCTGGATGTTGAGGTTGAGGTTCTAATCTGCTCTTAGATTCTTTTTCTGAATTGATAAAATGAAAAGATGGGGGAGGAGGATAGCACAAAGTGTCAGAAAACTTTTTAATAAAGGTGGGTTGTTTTTTTTTCCCACTGGTACAAAGATAATCATCAGTTGGTTACAGCAATTTACAGATTACTGAAATGGAAGAATCCTGTAAATGTGAAATTCTGTTTAGTATTTGCCTAGATGCTGCCATCTTGCTCTTTCTCTAGAGACAAATGCACATGTGTGCCACAGATTTCAGATATGCCATTAATTACTGAACACCATCTCCCTTGAACATAGAGAATTCCATAAGATGTCTTCAGTGTAAAGGATACAGAGCAGTCGTGCCAACATTTTTCACTTTGCAACTTACTGTCACTTCTGGAATCAGCTTGTGACAGCAGATGTTAATTCTCTGCTCAGTAGAAAGCCTCGGCACTGGTAAGCAGCAAAGTTAGCAAGAAGAGTTGTCATAGCTCACTGCAGTCTTCATGTTTCCAGAAACTTTTCTATTCCTGCTGTACTGTATAGAGGGAAATTTAACCTTGTGATGGAAAACCTGTTGCATCAGCACCAAAGACACAAATCTAACCACAAATTGGCAGATGCATGGAATGCACATGGCATCCAACAAAGAAAAATTAATAAAAAAAGATGAAACAGAAAAGTCATTCACTGATATAATTTATTACACAAAAGCATTTTATTACTTAAAAATATTAGACTACAATATTTACATGTAACATCTTTCAGAAATGCTTTCCCAGCTGTTTTTTATTCTGGAGTTTCTCCTCTCACCTGCTTCCAAATGTTTGTCTTGGGCTCATAGCAGAACACTGTTCAGTCACCAAGCAGCTCCTATTTACTGCCGGAGGAGTGAGCATTTTAACATAAAGACACTACTTTCACCTTGCATATTCTGTGTTGTCAGTTTCCAAATCTGGAATTTATCCCAGTGCTTTCAGTTCTTGCATTGTATATGTTACTTCATTGAACTGGCCACTGCTGACAATATAACATGGAATTTCTGATATATGCTGCTTTTCCCAACCTCCCCAGAAATATTATTTCTCACACTAACAGGCCACGTCTCCGTGAGCCTACCCAGAGCAGCAGAGCAGTTCCTAGATGAATTCCATTGCCCCTCTTGCCACGTGCTGGTTCAGTTGCAGAATGCTTTTGGTAAGTTCAAGCTTGATTCTTTTCTGAGAAAAATAAATCAGAAGCTCAGCTACAGAAGTGAGCTGCATGCTGCCCAGCAATCAGTGGGGATGCCAAGTCCAAACCAGCACTTGCTCCTTTAGGCAGCTTCAGTGTGTGTATGGGGAGGAATCCAAAGGATCCGAATGAACTCAGTCCAGAGGAAAAAAAAAAAGTGACATACAATTTCCACAAATGAACCTTAACACTGGCAGCTTCATTCTGCTCCTGCTTTCCTTTTGCACCCAATTACTTCTTGTATAGACAAAGCCCTTGTAAGCAAAGAGTTTTAGTGTTGGTGCAAGGGAAGGGATGGGGAATTACTCTAGGAAATTCAGATAAACAGCTTGGGCTGCACAGTCTTGCCACTGAAAGAATCTGTCATCCTGCCTTGTATGCAGTGTTTACTCTTAAAGAGTATCTCTGACTCCAGACAGGCAAATGGGAGGCAAGTGACATTTACTTTTTTTTTTTTACTTTGTTTTTTCTTTTGCGATGCAAATGTTAGTCACAACATTGCCTTTTTATGTATATGTTGTAATATAAAAAGCTACGTAATCATATAGAATTTGACTCATTTTTCTTTCTTCATCTATTTCCTTTAATCTGATTTATGCAGTTTACTGAAGAGTGTACATTTTCTCTGGAAAAATGACACATAGTAGTTCAGCTGGCTTATGTTTAAGACCCCTTTGTTAAATTGCCAATATTTGTGACTGATGTTCTGCCTATGAGTAAGTGTGTTATTTTCTAATACTTAAGAATAGTACATTTTGCTTTCAAAGTGCATTGTGCAAGAGGCTTCTGTTTGTGAAGCAAAACAAGGCAAATTATTGTGCATCTAGAATTAATTTGAATGACTAGAAATCTGGACCTGTATTTTCCCCAAAAGCAGAAAGAAATGTTCATTTCACACAGTTATGCTGTAAACAAAAATATCCAGTAAAACGTGCTATCCATCATTTGAATTATTTTTCTGCCTCTTCTTGTTAAATAGTCTTGCAGATGTGTGCACCTTGAATTAATATTTGCCTGCTAGAACACAATGAGAAAACATTGAAATTAGGATCGAGTTTGAATTAGGTGTACTCAAAACTTTTAATCGTATGCTGTGAATTTATATTGGCTTTAGAGGCTGTATTTTTAAATGCCTAATCTTCTGGGAAGATACATATGTTTCCAGAGTTTTTCAAGAGTGGTTCTGATGCTGGAATTTCCTTGATCTTTCTTTCAACATTTTGTATTAATCTAACATATATTTGAATAATTTGAAGTACTTGCAGGAACGAGTGCACAGTCATGATGTAAGAAGTGTTGCATAAACATCCACTGTATTTCCACAGCCTATTTCATACTTTTACTATTGGAATAATAATTTCACAGAAATGAATATATGCAACATTTCTTATATAATGTATTTGAAGACATTTTAATAGATACTCTTTTCCTTGGTGTTAGACCTTGGATTTAGACTTAAAATATAGCTTTAATAATTGCTACTTTGACTATTTGCTCATTTCACTAATATTGGAATGGACTTTCAAACTCAAATCGGTTAATTTAAATTCATTAATTAGAGTCAATATTTAAGTATTATTTATTTATAGGACGGTGTCATTAATCCAAGATTATTGCCTTGCTGTGCTAAGGTCAGGGTATAATGAGAAGCACATCAGGCTCCCAGCATCCTGCGATCTAAAGAGGCACAAGGAATAGAGGGCAGCTGCCTTCACTCATGGGTGAAGGCCACTAATAGCTAAGCCCAAAGCAAATCTAAGCTCTCCTGACTCAAAGGCTAGAGCTTTATTTAATATTTCATGCTGCTGCTCAATAACTATTTTTTTTCTCTTTAAATTTCTGCGTTGTCACTCTTAACTAGAACTGAAAGCATGGAAGCCACAGCACTGCTGTCCTCTCTGCCCAGCTGGCATCAGTGCTGGCAATGTCAGAAGGAAGCAAAGTTGCCAGCCTCGCTCTGTGAGCAGGAGCTCTGCTGATTTGGGAAATGCAGCTCCACGTTTGGATCCTCATGAGAACAGGGCAGCAGCTCCAAACCTGCAGAGATTTCCCCATTGTGTCTACAAAATAAGGAATGGTTCCAAGACAGGACACAAAACAATTCCAGTATTGAGTCTAAAAGCATCTTTAGTGTTATACTTTCAAGTTGATATATTGGGGTTTGTAACTGAAGATTCCTGGGGTACACTGGAAGGTTATTTCAGGAGAAGGTGAGATGTGTTTTTGCAGCAGTTATATTAAACGGATCAGACACTTCAGAGTGGGTACACTCAATCCTGTAAGGAATATCTTTTTTGGTTTAGCATATTTCATTAAATCAATCAATCAATTATTATTCTTTTTTTTTTTTTACCAAAAAAACGGGGAGAAGACAGTTCTTGTGCACATCCAGCTGTACATATCATAGTGGTTCATCTTTCCAAAACAGAAAATATCCAAGTGTCAGAAATCGTTTATCATCACTTCAATAAAGATTTTAAAAGTACATTTTCAAATGGCCAATCTTAGGAAGTTATGACAAACAAAACACTTGGCATAAAGAAGTGGGGGTTTGTATCTCTGGAGCATTCTGTAAACAGAGTTCAGGATACACAGACTAACACCCAGATCTATCAGATTTGTTCTTGAACCTTAGACCTCCGTATTATTAGCATTCACTCGCAGATGATACTGTGTGACCTGGCAGATAAGAATACACTGAATACTTGGGGGTGTTTTAAAATAGTTTTCCCTAAGTACTGACTGTATCAGCTATCTTACTCTCCTGCAAAAATTCTTCTTTCATTCTTTTCAGCCATAAAAGACCACAGATTACTGAGCAAGATGACACTCTGTCAGATGCAATCCATTTTGCTGTAGCTGTTTGCTTGTCAGATTTATTTGTAGCAGTATCTCATACCAGACAACTCGTACAACTGCAGTTTCTTACAGGGACATTTCAAGAGAGTATGATGAATCTTCATGGCAATTTATATGGATCCAGATGCTGGGTATTTGCACAGTATTAGAGACAAAGTTGTTCTTCATGGCAACACCTTTTAAGAGTACAGCTTGTGTACTGTTTTACTGCAGGATTTAATTTTATTTTTTCTGTCTATTGGCTATTTGTAACGTAGCTTCTTATCACAAAGGCAGGGAATGCTGACCTTGTTCTTGATTAGATCACAATTATTTCAGGTTTCTAGATCTGAAGCATAATTTATTAGTGGAAATATCACATGCTAAAATTGCTACAATATCAATTTCATCAAAGCATACCAAGTATCACTGGATTTTTAGTGTTGAGCACTGCTGAAAACATGAGCCAAAGTATTTGCTACTGAAACACTTGAAGACTGCATTTGAAAAATAGCCACTATAAACTGTTTCCAGAGTGATATCCAGTATTTCATCCGTCACCTTAGCTAACTGACAATACTTTATACACCTTTGTCCACATAGAGAATTTTATCTTTCTCACCAGTTTTTACATATGAAGAGAGCTGAGCACATGAAGTACATTGGATTCTGAGTCCCGTTCTGCAGTTAGGTACCTCAGAAATTGCAGGGTTTGCCTTCCCCTGCCCACACTCTGCCTGCATTCCCTGAGAGCTCAGCTCAGCTGCAGCAAAGCTCCATCACTGCAGCGTGTCTGGGTGGCTGTGAGCTCCTTAGAGTGCCAAACAAATCCATGACAGTGGCTAACAACTTGTGTTCTCTGGATTCCTAGCTCCAAAACTACCTGAAACTGTCAAGTGTGGGATTTGTCTATATATTGCACAAAGTGTTTCTGTCTTCCAGTTCTCCCAATCAGCTCAAATACCAGCACATGGTACTTGAGGGCACCTTTGCTAAGACCAGTTAGGCTCCTAGTGACACAGTGCTGGCTTCACTGTGCTCCTTTTGTAGCCACACCATAGGTATCTTCACAGTGCTGTTGCAATCAGGTGAGACTTCACGGGGTGTTGCAGAAGGTAGTGTTGTAACTGCACACAGCATGGTATAACACACTGTCATTAGTTCAGCAAGGAAGCCACTTTCCTCGCAAATATAAACCACCAGTCCTGACCTCTACCTCCATATTCCAAGATTGATGGGACAGAACAACACAAGGCTAAACCTGTAAGGGTCACTCAATTCTGATGAGTGTTGCCCAGGTAATTTATCAACAGTTCTCTGCCAGATTTTGACAGTACAGACACGTTTGTCCTGTTTCTTTTTCTAACAAATACTATTTTAATCTTAATTGTGAATATGAAAAGTGCTGAAAATTATTTGCATCCATTACATGCAATACCTTCTAAATAAGTAGTCTCTAGACAGACATTTGTAACGTGATTTTAACTCTGCCCAGTAATTCTAAGAGGTATGGTGCATGAGGAAACCAGATTAATTAAAACTATTTCCAAGTAAAACAGGAATGGGAAATAGATAAGGCATAATTATGAAGAATAGAATTGCTGTTTCCTACCCTACAAGGAGCAGCAAAACAGATCATTAGCATGAACTGTCAGGACCTGTGCTTTGTGTTTTATATACTTTGCATTATTTTTGTGGATACAGGTGAGGAAAGGAGATACGGAGTAACCTGTTGTGGCATCGTGATTTCCTTACTGGACCTGTTCCAATTCTGAGCTCAACTTGAAAACCTCCTCTATTATTTTTCTTTTACTCTGCTTCTACAAATCACCCCCAGTATTCTCTATGGACTTGACTATTCTCTGCCTTAAACTCTCTGGGAACTGTATTGATAACAGCTGAAGAGCTGGGGCTTGTAATTAATAACTTATGCTACCAAACGAGGATGGTTTATACTGTGGCCAAACAAGGCAGTCGGAGTTTTGGCCATGAGGGGTTCTCAGAGAGTTATTTCCCAAAACTTTACATTCACAGGCTTCCTTAATCACATTTTAATGAAGGTTCTGTTTTTATCACTTTAAAGAATCTCTGAAACATTAAGGATAGGAAAAAAATTACATGGTCATTACAGCCCATTGGATTTTACTCTAATGTCATTCTATATAAAACTGTGAAAAGAAAAATCAAGTAGAAGCCTGTGGGTGATATTAAAAAAAAAAAAGCAATTTGAGTACTTCAGTGGATTGCTGACGTGCCCAAAGGTATGTGCACGATGTTGAGAACCCAGGAGCAGTTCTGACCTTTCTACCAGGAATTGGGCACTTCTTCAGTAATGGATTTTCCCCCTACTGTTCTGTTTGGTTATTTTATAATAAAGGGAATTCTTTGGTCACACTGGCAAACATTAGTTGCTATAGAAATGCATAACTGTTTACAGGTGTGATATTGAATTGTGCTTGCTTCCTGGGACTAGCAGGTTAGTTGTATTTATCAGCTATGGACAAAGCAGCCTACAGCATTAAGGGGAGCAGGGAACATACAGGTTAGGGGGGACAGAATGTCTTGAAACCAGTCCTCTGCCATTGGCTTTAAAGTTGTGTTCTCAGCTGCAGTGTCTTACCTGCATGCTCCATGATACATTTCAACTTCAATGACAGTAGCCCACTATCTATAACAATTTGTACTTTTTGAATACAATTGTTTTCCTAAGTTCTTTGGGCAAAAGAACTCTATTGCTTGGTTGGCAAAGTCATCTCTTTTAAAACACTTTATATGTTGAATGTGTTAGGTATATGCTAATAATTATACAAACCAACCATGTATAATTCTAGCATAGTGATTTTATAAGCACATTTTTAATAACTTAAATTTGATAAAACTTGGAATGAATCTCTTTGCTCCATAGGAACTGTTTATTTTTAAATAGTATGAAACTGAGGATCTGGTCCCGCAGAGCAGTTAATTGGATATTTAATTTTTTTGTACACTGAGTTGTAACAAAGAGCTGCTATCAGTCTGTAAATGCCCCATTAAATCATATTTATGAAAAAAAGTAAGCATAAGTGAGCAAGAAAAAGTGTGTCCTCCAAAGATTTCAATACTCTTAACTGATTTATATGCTTGACTTGGCTATACAAGGTCACCTCATCACCAAATTCCTTTTTAAATATAAACCTACAATGGTACATTTTATTTAAAGGAAGTTGTTGAAATAACTGTATCTGTGCAGACAGCTTGGCTGAGTTGAGACAGTTGAGCTGATCAATTCATGCCCACAATACCTCTCTTCTACTTGGCAAAAGAACTCTGTTTTATCAAGGTAACTAACAGACAAGCCACAAGGTCAGATGTTGCTTTCCAGACAAGCAGGCAAAAGCAAGATTTCACATGATCTGCTCTGGTTGTTTTCTGTGTCACTTTTATTCATGCAAGCCAGGAGACAGAGGTCTGGTTTTGATCCTTCCTCTTTCTGAGAAATCAGCCTCCGTTTGGGGACTTCTCCCACCGTTTCTACTGCTTTCTAAGTCTGGCAGGTTTCTTTTCCCTTATTTATTGATCAGCCTTTTCCTTCCTCTGAAGGACTTCCAAGTATGAGCTGGGTGCACAAGCAAGGCACTCTGGGAACACCTTGATCTCACCTCAGATAGACCAAGGACTTGGTTTTGTTCTCAGCTCAGTAGCTGCCTACTTCCAAAAGGAGACTTTCCCACTTTGGAAAAATGGGCAGCTGATGGAACAAGAATCTAAACTGTTAACTTTGGGATTTATGGGTTTCAAGACATGAAGTTTTAAGTTTTGATTCTGAGCTGCTTTACATCTTGTCCTGTCAGCCACTAAGTGACACCAGCAAGGTGGGAAGCTTCAGTTCCTGGTGTTCCTCAGTGTGCTCAGACAATATTGCTCCCAGAATGTAACACTTACATGCCCACTCCCACACATGCATAAAAATAAAATGTAGTGTCTAAAGCAGTAGAACAAATGCAGTTAGAGTCTTCATATTTCAATTCATCTTTCTGAATTAGTTCTTTCATATCCAAATTAAACTTAAGGTAATTATTTGAAGTAATTATTTTTTCAAAGAGCAAAATACCATCATTTGTTACACAGGCACATGTAATTTTTTATTTTTTTTTTTCTTAAAATAGGTAAACCACAGAGTTATCTGAGTTAGATAAAAGGTCAAGGGATTTTGATCTTTGGGAGCAAATTAACATTAAAAATACTGTAACGTGACAGTAGATGCATAGTTCAATTTCTTTTTCTCACCCAGTTAGGACAGTTCCATTACCAAACTCCCAGAAATCTCAGAAATGCAACAGTGCCATCTCTAGGACAGACTCAACATCCCCTTCCTTGTAGGATGTGTCAAGAAAGTTCAGTGAGAGATGACAGAGGATGCATGTGAATTCACCCTTAGACTTTTACTGAAAAGTAAGATGATTGCAAAAAAAATACCTGGTGTGATTTTTTTTTTCCCCTTACTTGTTCTGAAGTCTGATGAAAGTGTTCAAAGTTTCATCCGAGCTTATCTTCCCAGACCTCTTAGTCTTTGGAAGCCCTTTGCATTCCCTGGGTGTTTTCAATCAGTAAGAACAGACATGCAGTTTTCAGAGCAAATCCTTCCGAGTGTTTCAGAATGCAGCCATGGGTGACAGGGAAAGGGAAGCCCGGGTTTATTTTCCACAGATACAGCAAACACATCACAAATATCGTTGGACTGACATGGTTATGCATCCTTCCCATCCCAACTCTGTTCTTTAATGGTTTTATTAAATTCTTCACACCAGCATTTTTGTTAGATCAATTAGAAAAGCAAAACGACTGCATTACAACACAAAACTATTTGATCAATTCTGTTTAAAATTTTTCTTGTTAATTTTCTTCTAGCATATTTTTTATTTTCCTTGCTATTTGNGTTCCTCAGTGTGCTCAGACAATATTGCTCCCAGAATGTAACACTTACATGCCCACTCCCACACATGCATAAAAATAAAATGTAGTGTCTAAAGCAGTAGAACAAATGCAGTTAGAGTCTTCATATTTCAATTCATCTTTCTGAATTAGTTCTTTCATATCCAAATTAAACTTAAGGTAATTATTTGAAGTAATTATTTTTTCAAAGAGCAAAATACCATCATTTGTTACACAGGCACATGTAATTTTTTATTTTTTTTTTTCTTAAAATAGGTAAACCACAGAGTTATCTGAGTTAGATAAAAGGTCAAGGGATTTTGATCTTTGGGAGCAAATTAACATTAAAAATACTGTAACGTGACAGTAGATGCATAGTTCAATTTCTTTTTCTCACCCAGTTAGGACAGTTCCATTACCAAACTCCCAGAAATCTCAGAAATGCAACAGTGCCATCTCTAGGACAGACTCAACATCCCCTTCCTTGTAGGATGTGTCAAGAAAGTTCAGTGAGAGATGACAGAGGATGCATGTGAATTCACCCTTAGACTTTTACTGAAAAGTAAGATGATTGCAAAAAAAATACCTGGTGTGATTTTTTTTTTCCCCTTACTTGTTCTGAAGTCTGATGAAAGTGTTCAAAGTTTCATCCGAGCTTATCTTCCCAGACCTCTTAGTCTTTGGAAGCCCTTTGCATTCCCTGGGTGTTTTCAATCAGTAAGAACAGACATGCAGTTTTCAGAGCAAATCCTTCCGAGTGTTTCAGAATGCAGCCATGGGTGACAGGGAAAGGGAAGCCCGGGTTTATTTTCCACAGATACAGCAAACACATCACAAATATCGTTGGACTGACATGGTTATGCATCCTTCCCATCCCAACTCTGTTCTTTAATGGTTTTATTAAATTCTTCACACCAGCATTTTTGTTAGATCAATTAGAAAAGCAAAACGACTGCATTACAACACAAAACTATTTGATCAATTCTGTTTAAAATTTTTCTTGTTAATTTTCTTCTAGCATATTTTTTATTTTCCTTGCTATTTGATAAACTGCATCATCAATAATTTAATTTTTAAATTAAAAAATCAGAATTCTAATTTTTATGAATTATATGTTTACAAAGAACTATAATTTGGAAACTGATGTATGAAACAAAATTTACTACATAAAAAAATAAGTCATAACTATATTTATTATTCAGTGGATGGCAATATCTGCACTAACTCTCCGTTAGGTTCAAATTTTCTGTTTTCTACAGTGTGCACATTATTTCAGAACTTCTGACACAGCTTTATACATTCTGATGCTAATTATTTCTGCACGTCCTCAGGTATAGTGTTGAAATGCCCTGCCATATGCTTCAGTTAGAACTGCTGCAGATTTCTGATTCTAGGCAGCCACTCTCTTTAAATTCAATTGCCGTGGTACTAAAGAGCACATTTGCTGGGGAAGCTACAAAATGTAGGACGGTTACAGTCTCACCTGCATTGCACATTAAAAAGACTCACTGGCTTGAAAATGCAAGTGCTATTTATAGGCCAAAAAGAGAAGAATTTGTATCTAGGAGACTTTTCCCACGGAGAAGGTAGCTGATACAATTAACCTCTCATTTAATGTATTTGGGAAGAAATAAACTTTCAGCGAATTATATTTGAGAAAGATAATTTCTTACTTGCCTCTGTGTCTGAAGAAGTTGCTCCTGGCAGCTTTGCAGACAGAACATTGCACCAAATGAACTCTTCTGGTGGAATTCTGCCTTTTTTACCTTCTCTAATCTACATCCGAGAATAATATGTATTCCTTGCAGTACATCATGCTGTTTATATTTCAAGAAAGGTCATGAGAGAAAGATTGATGAAAGGAGTGTTGTCTCAGTAACCATATAGAAAGAGAATACAGTAAGACAAAAGAGTAAGAGCTGAAAGGTGAGACCAAACTATTTGATAGATTCTCTTAAGCTGCAAAACATCTTAAGAATCAGTAAAATAGAAGCCATCTATGAGACATGTTGGTATATACAAAAAGTTGCTTCTGGATCACTACCATTTTCCTTTCAAATCTTGCCAAAGCAACATTTGCTGCTTCTCATATTTACAGGAAACTCTGCTAATTTGTTTGAGGAGTAAATCTATTAAAAAATTAAACAAGTTTCCTATGTTATACATGGTGTTTTAAGCTTTTCTTCAAAATCTGGTAAAATTTCAAAGTGAATACTGCCATAGACTCTCTGCCTTCATTTTAAATACTTCTATTTAAAAAAAAAAAGATCCATCATAGTGGTTCCCCAGTTAAACAGAACACTCTACAAGGACTATGGAATATTCTCATAGCCTTTCTTTCCTTGGAAATAAGAAAAGAAGGATTTGGTTCTGCTTCATCTAACTTTCTCCTGCCCTAAGAAAACTGAAGCATATTGTTTTCTCCTCAAAAGCTTCAATTTCTCTTCCTTTTATTAGCATTCTCTTCAGTGAAAAGACTTTTTACTCTGTCCCATAAAGTAGACCAAAAAAAAGACAACTTCAGTCCATATTTACTCTCATTTATTTTGGGATCAAAATTTATTTTTGAGCCTTCTATTTTTTTATTTTTTTTCCATATGATACAAAGGGCATACGATTTGTTCCTGGCTGATACCAATAAACAGCTATTGGATAAGAGTTAATTGATCTTTGTGACACCACTCATGATCCTTCTAGTTCTATCTCACCACCAAGAGAAGCCCCACTTTGACTCATCTCTTGTTTAAAAACACCCTAAATGAAAGAAAAGGCAGAAAAAAATGCAGTATTTAATTTTTTTTTTCTTCTGTATGATCTTAAGGAGGTGGGAAAAGATCTGATGCTGACCAGTGCAGAATTTGCAGAATCCAATCATCATCTTTCCCTCCCTTCCTCTCATCCCTCCTTTAGTGCAGTATTATTTTGTTTTACAGAGTCCTGCTTCTGCTTTGTAGACTTTAGAACACAACTGTGCGTGACAGCTTGAGAGTACCCAGACACGTTCTGTCTTGTGCCTTTAGCCAAACTTTAATTCAGGTCCTAGAGTTTATTGTGGACATAGAGAATTTGAAGGACTTAAGGGCATTAGAAAAGGACAATGCTGATTTCCTCTGAAGGATTACATTAATATTTTCCACCAGTACAGATTAAAGTGTTGGGAACACAGAAGTGCAGTAATGAGCTCAATAAAACAGAATTATTCTATGCTGCCTTAATATATTAGAATCACTGCTAACTACCATTTTAATGTTACTCGGGCTGTGTGCTGACAAGACTTCTCCACAAAATGGATGAGTTAATTGTTGCTTCTAATTGTTTTATTTCTGAACTGGAATTCCTTCCAGACTTCACCATACTATGATGACTTTCTGTATGCTTCCAGCCACGTGATGCTGACCGATCTGTGTCTTTGGTAGTCTGGTGCTTGATCTCTGTCTATAATCTCACACCTTTCTAAACTGACAGTTCTGTTTCTCCTGTGACACTTTGTTCATTCATTTATTTTAAATATTTCTGCACAACATCTGTGCCCTTATTTTTCTTCATCTTTTACTCCAAGCTGTCTTAAGTGCTCATTTGTCACCCGGTTGCAAACCCTATTTTCTTATGCATCACGATGATTAGTGATGCAGAGAAGGGAGCAAACAGTCAAGTTGTATCTGAAGAAAACATTTGTATGTGTTATTGACAGTAAACTGTTATTTGGACAGCTCTCCAAATACCTGCGTGCTTAATTGCCATGTGAATTTTATTTTCTTCTGTCAGTTACCATCAGTGGAGCTGTTCAGGGTAATGAAGTCCCCTGAGATGACAGGTTAGGAGGTAATGAAATTGCAGGGTCTGGCTGCGCAGGGGGATCAGTGAGCTCTGCACAGTCCTGCCCTTCTCCTTGCCTGGAGCCCCACTGGGGTGTCAGCTGTGCCCGTGTGACAGGCTGTGAAAGCACAGCCCTGCACTGTGCAGAAGGAGCTCCCCACCAGCACTGGCTGTATGTGTCTCTACAAGTATTTGGCAGACAGGATGGTGTGTCTTTTTCCTGGAACAGTCGCAATGGCTGGGCCAAGGAACAATGACTTTTAAATACTTTTGACATCTATATAATCATGGACCCTTAAGAAAAGCAGGTGGTGATGGTGACATGTCTGCATAGCATCCGTGGACTAATCTTTTTAAAATGTGTATTTTCATTATCTTCCTTTTCTATGAGAGCTTCCAGGAATTAGTTTGAAGGATAGTGTACCAATTTAAGCATCTAGATAATGTCATGTGAGAGCTGACTACAAGGTAATTGTAAATGATAAGTAGAACACAGAGGCAGTGTGGTGAGCTTGTGTTCAGATCTCAACAGAATGAGGCATCAGTGTGGTATGTTCAGTGTGGTATTTGCAAGGTCTGTGCAGCGCTTACTACTCTGTTATGTCCCCTCACTCTGTGCTGCTTATGCATTTCTAGCTTTCTTTCAATACTTAAAATACTTCAGTATGAGGAAGTTTTGCTGACTTGAGCTGATATTTTTAGGTAAAGTTCTCAAATTCTTTTAATAATATGGAAGTATAAAAGAAATACATCTAAGTGATGGCAAGGAAAGCCCTAACAGCACATCCTGCTGACAGAGATTAATGAAAAATTTGATTTCTTGTTTCTTCTTGTCTTGCATACAGCACATCCTGTGTTGATTTTCACTATAATATTTCGTGTTGTGATGTTGTCCTAAGATCTCACAGACCCTCCAACGCCAAGAGGGAAACGTTCTGTTCTTGCATTTATGTTTTACATGTGGAATAATCCTTCAAAACCTCTACACTTTGATTTTACAGTTGAAATACATATAGGAGACATCATCCATGAAGGGTGAGTGTTATGTTTCTTTCAAAAGTGTGAAGGACCCATAACTCACAAGACCCTTAGGTATGAATGAATTATGAAGGCCTTTCTCACAAATGAAAGAAACATCATCACTCTTCAGGGGTGAGATACTCTACTCCATGGGTATTCATTGTAGTCTATTTAAACAACAGCAGAAAAGACTATCTGTTTAAATCCCAGTATGTGTCTTTAAGGGGTAAGGGTGACAAATATGTAAATGTTAAAAAAATAAAATAAAAATGAATGTGCAAACAAGTGATGTATGAAGGATATGAATTTCACAAGCAGAGTCTCAGGAAGAATCTTAAGCTTTACAAGAATTCTGCTGTTCCTCAGAATATCACAAATCCCAAGGTGTTCTGCAGCTTTGAGAATCGGGCTCTTAAATGTGTATCTACAAGATAACAGAAGTTTCCAGGTACTAAACAATTTAGTCTACACTGCATGGGGAGATCCCTTCCAAGCATGATCCCAATTCTGTGAAAAACATCCCCTCGTCCTGTTCCATTTTATCCAGCTCTTTGTAGATCATTACAAAGTTAATACAGAATGAGGGTAAAACTCTTGTACACCTGAACAGCATCGATTTACATCTGATTTGTAGTAATGAAAAAAACACAACAAAACAATGAAGAAAAAGATCCTCAGCTTTTCAAGCAGGCTGTAATCATTCATCTGTGCAGTGCTCAGTTGGGTGTATGAACTGCTTGTAAGGCAGTGTGTTGTTGCATGATGGGTCATAAAGCTCCCAGCAAAGGCCACGAGCACATCTCAATCATCTCGCTGCTCCTGGCCGGGCTGAGACCATGGCAGAGGTGTGATTTACAGCCCTTTCTACAATCTGTGCGGATTAGGAAGAGGAATCTTCATAATTATATAGGCTTGCTGTTATTTAAATATTTACCAACATTAAACACCAAAGGGGCTGTGCAAATGATCCAGGGGATTCATATTGTTCCGAGCTAATATCCGTTCTACAATATTATGCAAATTGCGTAAACTTTATTTGGTTGCTTCTGCTCTGAGCAGTGTATCCCAAGGCAGCTATTCACTAACTTGAAACAGATAAAGTTTTAATAATAAATAGTGATGATGAATAAGTCAGAAAGTTTGTGCAATGCTAATGTACTTGTTGGCCCCAGGGTAGTTTATTAGATAAACAAGTAACATTTTATAAGTTGCCTGCACATAAGTGGCTTTTGTTTTCCAGGAAATGTTTCTGTGATAAATTATTTCAAAGCATTAGGTGTTAACGAACAAATTGTATTCACTTCCAATTTGCCACGACTTCCTTGAGACTTCAGATTTAAACAGCAACATTCTGCATTTGTTTTGCTTCATCAGAATGACAGTAGTCTGAGAAATTAAACTTTACTGTGGGATGAGGGACAAACTTCTGCTCTTTGATGGAGAATTCTTAAGCCAGGAAATAGATCTGCAGCTTTTTTCATTAGTATTCAGGGCATTTTCAGGACTTAGGACCATACAAACTCAGAGTGAGTAAAAACTAGATTAAATAGTCCAAGGAGTACAGGAGTCCCAGTATTCCCATATTACACTTTTGGCCACTTGGCAGTATTGACCCATGATAGATCAACTGAAAGGCATCTGTATGATTGGGAAAGAAGCCCCCCTAAATTAAAAAGGAATGAATGTTTAAGCAGCATGTTGTAATGAAAAACCAGCCAAATGTATTAATGACTGTTTCTTCTCTGTGGAGTATGTTCCTGATGTAAGGAACTTTCTAAAGTACATTTTGAGCATCTGCATTCTAGTTGTGTTGAAAATCCCCCCGGTGATACATCAGATCTCAATAAACACAAATCACCATCATTTGGATCTTTGCTGGATTTTTTTTTTTTTATGTAAATAACAAAACGATTTTGTATCCTTGCACGGAAGGAACAGATGGTGCAGTGGTGCAAAGGGTCCCTCATTCCATTTGCTTGGATTTTGCAGCAGTGGTCTGTGGTCTGGTTGCTGCTGGACTGCTGTGAATCACTCACAGAGACGTCGATGCCATGGGACATGGCTGCTAGATTGTTGGACAAAGATTGCATTTCTCTCTGCATCTGCTGTCTTAATTGACAGCATCAGCCACAGAGTCCCTTCATTTCTACCATTCTTAGGGCTGGATGGATTCTGAAGAGCTGCAAAATTATCAGGAATATGACATCTACAAAATGAATCAGAAAACAAATGGTTAGGCATTAGGTTTAATGGTTAGAATTTTATACTGCAGGAGACAAGATTCCCATTTCTGCCTCTGCCAGTTTCTTCCCACTACTCGAGATAAGTCATTTCAGTGCCTGGGGTTCAAATAGTTGCAGGGTATTTTTTAAGAAATATGTAGGAGAAATCACATTTTAATTTTAAAGAAAATTCTTTTAGACTCATAGATGAGAAGTAACATAGAAAAAATCCTTCTTCAACTTTATGTCAGCACACCTTTGCTCACAGTTATTTCAGAATGACATATAAAGATATGGAAAAAATAAGGGAAAAACATGGATTCCATTTATAAAACTCAAAAACTGTTTGCACTCCATTGGGTTTGGGCATAGTTTTTAGAACAGTGAAAAGGACAGAGAAAATTTTAACAAGGTGATTCCCCAAAATTAATGTGATCACTGACATATGACCATGAGCCAACAATGAGCCAGTGGTCTTTTGAAAATGTCACGCACCCAAATTGTTTTAGTTCAGACCTTCTGGAAGCTGAGGATCTTCTCTGACAAAAATAAAAACTAATTGTGCACTTTTCCTTACATTCTNATATTATGCAAATTGCGTAAACTTTATTTGGTTGCTTCTGCTCTGAGCAGTGTATCCCAAGGCAGCTATTCACTAACTTGAAACAGATAAAGTTTTAATAATAAATAGTGATGATGAATAAGTCAGAAAGTTTGTGCAATGCTAATGTACTTGTTGGCCCCAGGGTAGTTTATTAGATAAACAAGTAACATTTTATAAGTTGCCTGCACATAAGTGGCTTTTGTTTTCCAGGAAATGTTTCTGTGATAAATTATTTCAAAGCATTAGGTGTTAACGAACAAATTGTATTCACTTCCAATTTGCCACGACTTCCTTGAGACTTCAGATTTAAACAGCAACATTCTGCATTTGTTTTGCTTCATCAGAATGACAGTAGTCTGAGAAATTAAACTTTACTGTGGGATGAGGGACAAACTTCTGCTCTTTGATGGAGAATTCTTAAGCCAGGAAATAGATCTGCAGCTTTTTTCATTAGTATTCAGGGCATTTTCAGGACTTAGGACCATACAAACTCAGAGTGAGTAAAAACTAGATTAAATAGTCCAAGGAGTACAGGAGTCCCAGTATTCCCATATTACACTTTTGGCCACTTGGCAGTATTGACCCATGATAGATCAACTGAAAGGCATCTGTATGATTGGGAAAGAAGCCCCCCTAAATTAAAAAGGAATGAATGTTTAAGCAGCATGTTGTAATGAAAAACCAGCCAAATGTATTAATGACTGTTTCTTCTCTGTGGAGTATGTTCCTGATGTAAGGAACTTTCTAAAGTACATTTTGAGCATCTGCATTCTAGTTGTGTTGAAAATCCCCCCGGTGATACATCAGATCTCAATAAACACAAATCACCATCATTTGGATCTTTGCTGGATTTTTTTTTTTTTATGTAAATAACAAAACGATTTTGTATCCTTGCACGGAAGGAACAGATGGTGCAGTGGTGCAAAGGGTCCCTCATTCCATTTGCTTGGATTTTGCAGCAGTGGTCTGTGGTCTGGTTGCTGCTGGACTGCTGTGAATCACTCACAGAGACGTCGATGCCATGGGACATGGCTGCTAGATTGTTGGACAAAGATTGCATTTCTCTCTGCATCTGCTGTCTTAATTGACAGCATCAGCCACAGAGTCCCTTCATTTCTACCATTCTTAGGGCTGGATGGATTCTGAAGAGCTGCAAAATTATCAGGAATATGACATCTACAAAATGAATCAGAAAACAAATGGTTAGGCATTAGGTTTAATGGTTAGAATTTTATACTGCAGGAGACAAGATTCCCATTTCTGCCTCTGCCAGTTTCTTCCCACTACTCGAGATAAGTCATTTCAGTGCCTGGGGTTCAAATAGTTGCAGGGTATTTTTTAAGAAATATGTAGGAGAAATCACATTTTAATTTTAAAGAAAATTCTTTTAGACTCATAGATGAGAAGTAACATAGAAAAAATCCTTCTTCAACTTTATGTCAGCACACCTTTGCTCACAGTTATTTCAGAATGACATATAAAGATATGGAAAAAATAAGGGAAAAACATGGATTCCATTTATAAAACTCAAAAACTGTTTGCACTCCATTGGGTTTGGGCATAGTTTTTAGAACAGTGAAAAGGACAGAGAAAATTTTAACAAGGTGATTCCCCAAAATTAATGTGATCACTGACATATGACCATGAGCCAACAATGAGCCAGTGGTCTTTTGAAAATGTCACGCACCCAAATTGTTTTAGTTCAGACCTTCTGGAAGCTGAGGATCTTCTCTGACAAAAATAAAAACTAATTGTGCACTTTTCCTTACATTCTTTCCACATTACTCTTTGTTGGTAAATGACGTAGCGCTTTCATTCATCCATCTTCCACATCCTCCTAACTACATTAAAATAGTCAATTAGAGTCCTTTATTTCTAGAGTAAGAGGTCCATTAGTTTGCAGATTTCTGCAGAACAGCTGAGCATACTAACTTTTGTTTTGACATTTGAGAAAAAGAATGTTTTTATCATACATAATGGATATGTATGGTATCTGGATAATGAACCAGATCCTCAAAAGATACGTGTCAAAATAGTTGTTTGGCATGAGTAGTAGTGGGATGGAGGGGATGACATGGCTTGTGTGATAAAGGGAGGAAAACAGTATTTTTAATGAAATTAAAATTTCATTTAAAAGGTTGAATAACGAGTTTTTACCAAAACTAGCAAAAGATTACTGAGGATATGGCTATTCACTGCCTCTGAGTGGATATGAACTAACCTATATCTCTTTCAGAATCATAACATTTTCCAAAAATGCTTGCAGATTTAAAAATATGGTGCCAGTACTTGATTTCTGGTTCGTGACCTTGATCCTCACTGTGTGCGTTGAATTCATCCAGCATTGCTGTTGTAGGAAACACATTAGTTAGTTGTGTCTAGTGAGGAATTGACTTATTCCTGAGTTAAACCATAATTCTCATCGTTTATGATGGCTATAATTTTATCAAGAAATAACATAATTATGTAAAGTAAATATGTGTGCATGCTTCTATAGGATTATGTGTCCATGACCACTGTGCTAACAGACTCGGGATGGATATAACTGAGAATTGCAAAGTGTTCTTTTTCACAGCACTCCTGTAGTAGCTAATTAATTCCACCTCCTTCCTGCAAACAACAAAGCTTTTTATTTTAATGTATAATATTCCAGTCTCTCTGTGACCTCGGTGGTAGGAGGCTATTTAGACAAATTATGAGTGCCAGTTTGCACGAGGCTGCTGAACCCACCAAGAAAGAAGGGAGTTTACAATCTTCTTTGGAGGATTTACTCAGCACTCCAAAGAAAGCAGATAAGATTTGGGATTGGAATTCACATTGTTTTCACTAGTGAGATGCACTCTTGAAATAGCTGATAAAATGTCAGTTATGCTGTATTAAATGTAGTATATAAATTGAATCAATCCCATACATAATTGCTCCCTTCTTTCAAACCAAATGAAACATGTACAACCCTCAACACCCTGATGCGTGCCTTAAGGCTCTGTTTTAACAGCTTGCATGTAATTTGCATTTAGCAAGCATCAGCTATGACAATTCTTGCATTTGGAAATACCACAAGACAAGTACACTGGGTAAAAGATTCAAGATAAATTAGCACATCTTACCAATGATACAGCAATAAAACCTGCTTTATATCACTAACCTACATGCATTACAAACTTTTAAAGGCATTTTATCAGCTACTCTCAAGATACATTCTTAATTTACTGGCCAAATTTTTTCTTTCCTGGAGTTGATATATATAATGCTGAGAAGTAGAATCAGGCTGGGTAACTGAATGACTACCAGATTTCAGTGTATGAAAGGGTAGACCTGCTTTACTATCTTTATAATAATTCTAATTGTTACAGTTTCTTTCATACAGTCCTTGCTGCAGATATTCTTGACTTAAATCTCTCTTAAATGCCCTGGCCTTTCCAGACAGGCCTATAGATAAGAAAGGAGAAATTCAAAAGGCAATATTTTTAAAAGAACCCACTGAACTTGCATATGGAGAAAATGATGAAGAGAGAGAAAAAAAGTTCTCTCGTAACTGTCAAAGTAACATAGTTTGAATTCTGACTTTGCTGGAGATTCTTTCTGTTATCCTGGCAAATTGGAGGGGAAGAGCTGGGGTGAATCTTCAGAGGTACTTAATCCATGCCTCACCCTGTCTTGCTCTCCTGCCCAGAACAGTCTGCAGGCAGAGAGGTGATGTTCTGAACTCAACTTTTCATTCCTTGCCTGGTAGCCCATCCTTCTGCTCTTGCTCTTGAACTGTGACCCTGACCAAAGCTAGAAAAAAACCCAGAACATCAAACTCATCAACCACACAATTCAGAGAAAGCTCACAGCTCCACAGCAGCCAGTTATTTAGTGGATAAAGAACTACTGAACTTCTCACTGAGTTTGTTTTTTTGGTTCTCTTGAGTAATGTAAACATCAAATATAGGTAATTTCATCCTTGAAAAGAGTTTATGTGTCTGTCAATGGGGTATCTTCTGCAGCTAAACTTTACTGTGTTCACTAGGCTGTACAATGCTGGTGTTTGTCAGCGGCAGCAATATATTGTATTCTGTGTCACTCATCTAAACTAAGTAGTAACTTTGGTGTTGTTCTGCATATAAAATTATTCAGGACATCTCCTTTGGTTTCTGCATGGAGGAAATATCGTTCAGATACCTTTTAAGAGTGTTTCATTACAGTTTCTTTATCTCAAATTATTCTGGTTCTCAAAAACACCTTTTTTTCCCCTTGGGAAGTAACATGTGAATTATTCCTCTTCTAGTATTCATTCTTCTACTAGCATGGTTTGCACGAAAACAAGTCTCAGTACTTGTAAAGTGCTCTTGTGATAGCTCCAGAAAAGCCCAGAAGGGCCTGGCAGCTACATTCACTACCAATAGATCATCCATGAGTAGATTAAGATGAAAATTAGTTCATTACAAAATTATAATGTCATGGTGAAAACAACATCCTTTTCTGCACAGTAAAGTTTCGGCATATGTCTAATGTGGGAAATACAACCCACAAGCACTTGCAGAAATCTGCATTGCATATTAAAGAAGCAGAACTGCCTCCTTCTGGGCTATGTGTAAATAAATGATCACAGTATTAAGCTTCAAACAATCTGACTTTAGAGAAGAGAAAATAAAGGCAGTGTAATGCTGACACACAGACCTTACAAAAGGCTCTTGGCTCAACTCAGATGCAGCCTTTTTCCTATTAAACCAAAATAACTCAAAAAAAAAAAAATCTTTAGTGGAGCACTGTTCCCTGGTGGCTGCAACAAGGCTCTTAGGGCTTGGTGAATAATTTATTTATTTATTTATTTATTTATTTAGGTTCATCTGTAGGCTGAGGGAAAAAAAAATTCTGCTTGGACTGACCCTAAATAAAACTTTTTTTGTTAACATGGAATATTTAAAAAAAAAGTTTTCTTTCCACCCGTGAATGTTTGTTTAATGCTACGTGGGTCTAGATTTTCCATGCTTTAGTCTCTGACTCCACATCTGACCATGTGGCTAGATAGTGACCAGTGGACAGAAGGGGAATAAGCACCATGTCAATAGGATGGTGAAATGGTAAGAAATGTGAGACTAGGCAGATGAGAGAATGTGACCTGTGAGTCTACATATACACATTTAGAGTGAGCTGCACAGGGAAGCAACACTGCAGCTTAATATTTCACTATTATTTTCTGTATTTTGTTAATATTTTTATCTTTTGAAAAATGTGTTACCTCAAAATGAAGCTGCTTTCTATTTGGACATCATAGCAGTTTGTTAGCTATATTAACTTACTAATGCTGCTGTATTGATCCCAAACCTGAGCTGATCCTGTGCTCCAATATGCCAGCCACGATGCTATTGTGGTTGCCAGAAGTGATGTTCTTTGTGCACTCAGAGCTGCACGCACTTGATTATAAGCTGGAGATGTCAGTGCAACACTGGTGTGGAAAAGAGGACTGCAATCAAGTCATCGATTGATTTGCTGTATAATTTTGAAGCCAATTCTGAATTGAGTTTACTCAGTTCATTATCTTAGGCACAATCTATGACAAGAGTACAAAATAGGTTTAGATGTGATTGATTTCTCAGAACTCTTCTATAATCATACCAGGTAACCCATTAGCAGCACATCTCCACTAACTACAATTGCCTCATGATATAAAGTTTGCTGCCAGACAGGTTTTTTTAACCAGATCAGAAATCTTGGCCTTTGGTGTAGATTGAGAAAGTGGCAATAGCCATAATCACCTCTATCAGAGGACTGCATATCCACAAGGCCATGTTCTCATTTGGATGATACTGGAACAAAGCAGCATTCACAACAGAAAGGCAAGCAGAGGGAGGTTGAAGTAGCATTGGTTTGGGGGCCAGGCTGGGGGTGCTTTGATTGATCACAGACACGTGGCAGCTTCTACCCGCCAGGCTCTTATGTCCCCAGTAGAGAGAAAACCTCTTTATCCTTCAAAGTGTTACCCTTCTGAAAAAGTGACTCTGTAGGGAAAACTCTACCTTCTTGTCTGAGGAGTTCTGAATCCAGCTGAAAGGCAAAACTTACGTCCTTGCTTTGGAATAGCAGGTTCATGAGAATGCTAAATGGGAAAAGGCAAATGTCTGAGCAAACAGAGAAAGACAGATTGTCAAGATGACCTGTTTGATCTGAGCCTTAAAAATGATGAGCGTTGAGAATGACTTGCTGTTCATTGCCTTGCANATAATGTCATGGTGAAAACAACATCCTTTTCTGCACAGTAAAGTTTCGGCATATGTCTAATGTGGGAAATACAACCCACAAGCACTTGCAGAAATCTGCATTGCATATTAAAGAAGCAGAACTGCCTCCTTCTGGGCTATGTGTAAATAAATGATCACAGTATTAAGCTTCAAACAATCTGACTTTAGAGAAGAGAAAATAAAGGCAGTGTAATGCTGACACACAGACCTTACAAAAGGCTCTTGGCTCAACTCAGATGCAGCCTTTTTCCTATTAAACCAAAATAACTCAAAAAAAAAAAAATCTTTAGTGGAGCACTGTTCCCTGGTGGCTGCAACAAGGCTCTTAGGGCTTGGTGAATAATTTATTTATTTATTTATTTATTTATTTAGGTTCATCTGTAGGCTGAGGGAAAAAAAAATTCTGCTTGGACTGACCCTAAATAAAACTTTTTTTGTTAACATGGAATATTTAAAAAAAAAGTTTTCTTTCCACCCGTGAATGTTTGTTTAATGCTACGTGGGTCTAGATTTTCCATGCTTTAGTCTCTGACTCCACATCTGACCATGTGGCTAGATAGTGACCAGTGGACAAGAAGGGGAATAAGCACCATGTCAATAGGATGGTGAAATGGTAAGAAATGTGAGACTAGGCAGATGAGAGAATGTGACCTGTGAGTCTACATATACACATTTAGAGTGAGCTGCACAGGGAAGCAACACTGCAGCTTAATATTTCACTATTATTTTCTGTATTTTGTTAATATTTTTATCTTTTGAAAAATGTGTTACCTCAAAATGAAGCTGCTTTCTATTTGGACATCATAGCAGTTTGTTAGCTATATTAACTTACTAATGCTGCTGTATTGATCCCAAACCTGAGCTGATCCTGTGCTCCAATATGNGAGAATGTGACCTGTGAGTCTACATATACACATTTAGAGTGAGCTGCACAGGGAAGCAACACTGCAGCTTAATATTTCACTATTATTTTCTGTATTTTGTTAATATTTTTATCTTTTGAAAAATGTGTTACCTCAAAATGAAGCTGCTTTCTATTTGGACATCATAGCAGTTTGTTAGCTATATTAACTTACTAATGCTGCTGTATTGATCCCAAACCTGAGCTGATCCTGTGCTCCAATATGCCAGCCACGATGCTATTGTGGTTGCCAGAAGTGATGTTCTTTGTGCACTCAGAGCTGCACGCACTTGATTATAAGCTGGAGATGTCAGTGCAACACTGGTGTGGAAAAGAGGACTGCAATCAAGTCATCGATTGATTTGCTGTATAATTTTGAAGCCAATTCTGAATTGAGTTTACTCAGTTCATTATCTTAGGCACAATCTATGACAAGAGTACAAAATAGGTTTAGATGTGATTGATTTCTCAGAACTCTTCTATAATCATACCAGGTAACCCATTAGCAGCACATCTCCACTAACTACAATTGCCTCATGATATAAAGTTTGCTGCCAGACAGGTTTTTTTAACCAGATCAGAAATCTTGGCCTTTGGTGTAGATTGAGAAAGTGGCAATAGCCATAATCACCTCTATCAGAGGACTGCATATCCACAAGGCCATGTTCTCATTTGGATGATACTGGAACAAAGCAGCATTCACAACAGAAAGGCAAGCAGAGGGAGGTTGAAGTAGCATTGGTTTGGGGGCCAGGCTGGGGGTGCTTTGATTGATCACAGACACGTGGCAGCTTCTACCCGCCAGGCTCTTATGTCCCCAGTAGAGAGAAAACCTCTTTATCCTTCAAAGTGTTACCCTTCTGAAAAAGTGACTCTGTAGGGAAAACTCTACCTTCTTGTCTGAGGAGTTCTGAATCCAGCTGAAAGGCAAAACTTACGTCCTTGCTTTGGAATAGCAGGTTCATGAGAATGCTAAATGGGAAAAGGCAAATGTCTGAGCAAACAGAGAAAGACAGATTGTCAAGATGACCTGTTTGATCTGAGCCTTAAAAATGATGAGCGTTGAGAATGACTTGCTGTTCATTGCCTTGCAGTGTTTACCTAATAGTATTTGTTTGTTTTGAAATTATTAATATTAAGCCTATTATGTGATTTTACAGTACAATTTCCCTCCCTCCCTCCCTCTGCTGACTGTCTTATGATCCTGATATCTTCCAAGATACTCCATCTTCCTCTAGATCAAAACAGGGTCTCTAACATTATTCCCAAAGTTCATAGGTCACACTCTGTCATGTCATAGCTGGCTCAGATCAGCAGCTTATCATCATCTGCATGTTCTATGCACTTGCTCATGTGCATATGTACTGCTGGGAAATGCTACCACCACATTTTTCACCTCCTAACACCATCTCAGAACCACCTTAGGCCAGAGTGCTGTCCCCAGCCCCAAAAGGTTCTGTGCACACTGTGACATTCACTTTCACTCCTTTCTGCACAGTGGGAATTGTCAGCACTTCACCTGCAGTGCTGTGCTGGCACTGCCCCTTCTGTGTCGCTGTGGCGGGAAGGAAACGTGAAGGTGAGAAGTTTCCCGTGCAGTACTGTGTGTTTCTGGTTTGATATGGAGAAGCTGACAAAATCTTGCTTATTTGGGCAGAGAATACTGCTCCAGCTGTAAGAGCAAAACAGACCAGAAGACTGGTGATTGTCCCATTACAGATATGTCAGTATCAACACTGTACAGTTCCTTTAACGTCATCTGCAATCCAGTGTTTTATGTAGTAAAGATTCCCACAAGGGTTCCTCTTAGTCTCAAAGGGACTCCACTTGTCCAGGCACTATGTCACAGTGATCACTTGCATGAATATTGCATGTTATTGCTTTTAATTAACCCTGAGTAATACTTAAAGATTCTCCTAAACAAAACACGGCTGTTTCCTAACAGGGAAGACACTTCCTCACGTCCACANCTGCTTTCTATTTGGACATCATAGCAGTTTGTTAGCTATATTAACTTACTAATGCTGCTGTATTGATCCCAAACCTGAGCTGATCCTGTGCTCCAATATGCCAGCCACGATGCTATTGTGGTTGCCAGAAGTGATGTTCTTTGTGCACTCAGAGCTGCACGCACTTGATTATAAGCTGGAGATGTCAGTGCAACACTGGTGTGGAAAAGAGGACTGCAATCAAGTCATCGATTGATTTGCTGTATAATTTTGAAGCCAATTCTGAATTGAGTTTACTCAGTTCATTATCTTAGGCACAATCTATGACAAGAGTACAAAATAGGTTTAGATGTGATTGATTTCTCAGAACTCTTCTATAATCATACCAGGTAACCCATTAGCAGCACATCTCCACTAACTACAATTGCCTCATGATATAAAGTTTGCTGCCAGACAGGTTTTTTTAACCAGATCAGAAATCTTGGCCTTTGGTGTAGATTGAGAAAGTGGCAATAGCCATAATCACCTCTATCAGAGGACTGCATATCCACAAGGCCATGTTCTCATTTGGATGATACTGGAACAAAGCAGCATTCACAACAGAAAGGCAAGCAGAGGGAGGTTGAAGTAGCATTGGTTTGGGGGCCAGGCTGGGGGTGCTTTGATTGATCACAGACACGTGGCAGCTTCTACCCGCCAGGCTCTTATGTCCCCAGTAGAGAGAAAACCTCTTTATCCTTCAAAGTGTTACCCTTCTGAAAAAGTGACTCTGTAGGGAAAACTCTACCTTCTTGTCTGAGGAGTTCTGAATCCAGCTGAAAGGCAAAACTTACGTCCTTGCTTTGGAATAGCAGGTTCATGAGAATGCTAAATGGGAAAAGGCAAATGTCTGAGCAAACAGAGAAAGACAGATTGTCAAGATGACCTGTTTGATCTGAGCCTTAAAAATGATGAGCGTTGAGAATGACTTGCTGTTCATTGCCTTGCAGTGTTTACCTAATAGTATTTGTTTGTTTTGAAATTATTAATATTAAGCCTATTATGTGATTTTACAGTACAATTTCCCTCCCTCCCTCCCTCTGCTGACTGTCTTATGATCCTGATATCTTCCAAGATACTCCATCTTCCTCTAGATCAAAACAGGGTCTCTAACATTATTCCCAAAGTTCATAGGTCACACTCTGTCATGTCATAGCTGGCTCAGATCAGCAGCTTATCATCATCTGCATGTTCTATGCACTTGCTCATGTGCATATGTACTGCTGGGAAATGCTACCACCACATTTTTCACCTCCTAACACCATCTCAGAACCACCTTAGGCCAGAGTGCTGTCCCCAGCCCCAAAAGGTTCTGTGCACACTGTGACATTCACTTTCACTCCTTTCTGCACAGTGGGAATTGTCAGCACTTCACCTGCAGTGCTGTGCTGGCACTGCCCCTTCTGTGTCGCTGTGGCGGGAAGGAAACGTGAAGGTGAGAAGTTTCCCGTGCAGTACTGTGTGTTTCTGGTTTGATATGGAGAAGCTGACAAAATCTTGCTTATTTGGGCAGAGAATACTGCTCCAGCTGTAAGAGCAAAACAGACCAGAAGACTGGTGATTGTCCCATTACAGATATGTCAGTATCAACACTGTACAGTTCCTTTAACGTCATCTGCAATCCAGTGTTTTATGTAGTAAAGATTCCCACAAGGGTTCCTCTTAGTCTCAAAGGGACTCCACTTGTCCAGGCACTATGTCACAGTGATCACTTGCATGAATATTGCATGTTATTGCTTTTAATTAACCCTGAGTAATACTTAAAGATTCTCCTAAACAAAACACGGCTGTTTCCTAACAGGGAAGACACTTCCTCACGTCCACACTCACCTTCACCTTTCTCTTTTGGATACATAAACAAGTAAATAAGAGAAAACATTGTAATTAAGTGGGACTGAGACAAATAACTGTACTTTGGTTGCTTATTCCAGATCCTTTAACACAAAGGAAAGGATTTCTTAGAAGTTCTATATAAAACCATCACCTTTTCTTCTTCTACAAGGCTTTATTTGAGCCAAACAAGAGCTAAATGTCGCATAGAAAAGTAAATACACTGGAGGAAAAGTTGTAGCTAAGAATGGAAATAGCAGCTAAAAATTTAGACTAGAGTCTAAGTTCATAGACTATCATCCTTTTTTTTTTTTCCAGTCTAGCGTGAAATAAATGTTGCAGTATTCACATGAGTGCCAAAGAAAAGCAGATGACAGGAGAGAGAAGAGGGAAGGGAGAGACAAAGGCAAAATGAGCCTTTCGGGGACGTCTGCCACGGGATCCTTTCATTTATACTGCTAAGGAAGATTCATTCCCATACTTTGAGAACCACTGTTTGGGAACTACTATTCTTTACTTGTTTCCACAGTAACCTGCAGAGAGATTCTTCTAATAGTTGGGTTCGGTTTGGGTTTTTTTGGGGAAGGAAGGGAGAATAGGATAGGAGTAGAATTCATTGAAAATATAGTGGTTTTAAACAACAAACATTTAGAAAAAAATGAACTTTGAACTTTGCCATTTGTCCATCTCTAATTATTTCTTCTATCCACTACTTAGATTTCAGACTCCCTGGACTGGGTGGGTTTTCTACACATATACAACTACTGTGATAATGCTGGAGATCATGGAAGTATCCTTACCCCAGCACAGCACAGATTTTGAAACAATATATTTTCATCTAAATTTTTACCCCAGGTATGAATCCCTTTTAATTTCCTTGAAACCCAAATTATACTTTTCACTTCCCAGACTGCAACATCTATGGCAGGAACTGAGCATCAGCCACTCTTAATTTACTTTACGTTCATCTGGTGTAAAGTTTTGTGTGGTGGCCTTTCAATGTCATAAATATTAAATGTTAATGTATAAGCTCCATCTGGAAGACTTTTCATTCTCAAATTCTCAGCTCCGTTTCCTCACATAACAACCAATAACAGAGATCATTAAATTAGAAGATTTTTATTTAGGAACACTGAGAATGTAACCTAGAGTAGGCAACATATGCAAAAAAATGAAGAAGTAATGTTTTATTGACCAATTTTTTCTTTATTGCTGCTTATCTATGAAGAAATGAGAAGATAAAATCATTAGAGTACTAAAATGACTACCATACCAAGTACACTGCTGCAACTAAATTTACTTTTTTTGTGTGCTTAAACTATAATAAGGAAAACATGCATATTAAACATTTCCCACTAACTTCTCCAGTGTTGTTTACTGTAACATGGAGCTTTCAATTTCTTATGGTCCTATTTGACAGTAATTATTCCCCTTAGAATGCTCCATTATGCTCAGTTTTCTTTGCATGTGTATGTGCTTGCGTGTGTGAAAGAGATAGAAAGTCTGGTGTTGTTCACTGAAAGGTTTTTTTCAAATTCAACAGCATCAATTTATAATCACTTCTATTTGCAGAATGATCCAAATGTGCTTTTCAGACTTTTATGTAAAGAAATGTAGGATGCAGCCAACTTCCCATGGACTGTTGTACTGTTTGATAGCATCCAGCAGTATTGCAGATGTGGTTTCAAACTGGAAATGAATATCCAGTAGCAATGTTGCTAAGATGGATGTAGTGCCTCATAATTCCCCAGATAATGCCTTTCTAACAGACTGATTAATAACACTTCAGTGGTAATAGCACCGAAGGTGTGACTTCACAGCAAGGACTGAACTCCCACAACTCACTGCCATGCAAAGCAGAAACCTCACTAATCAGCAGTTGTTGTTCCTAATCACACACTGCAGCAGTGCTACCTCTCGTTGGCTGTGACACCTACCTACAGCCTTGGTGAGCCAATCCACTTCACTACATTAATCCAGAAAAGCAATCCCAAAGAAAATTTAAAAAATAAAAAAATTAAAAAAAAAATAAAAAAAAAGTATAATTTTCTGTTGGGTAAGTGAACTGAGTTAACTCCTAGAGGTCACTTCAGGACTGCAGCCAGACAAGAGAAGAGTGACTGTGTGGCTAGAGCCAGGGCAGGGGAAGCAGCACAGTCTCTGTGTCAGGAGCAGAGTAGAGCTGGCTTGGGCTGGTTTTGCTGTCAGTCTGCCTGAAGAGAACCTGCAGCACAGCCTCCTTTGCTGCAGAAACTGGACAGTCCCATTCCATCTGAGAACCACCAGAACTTCTTTTTCCTGTGAGCCCCCCGTAGACAGCTGGATTTTGTTCTCCTTTGGCTGTGAGATCTCCTGTAAATGCACAGTGATGCTGAGACATAGCAGCACTGCAGCCACACAGTATGTGGTTTTGGAGTTTAAGTCCACTGCTCATAGCTACAGTGATCCAAATACCCACTCCAAGCAATGCTAGTGCAGAGTCCCAGCACCGGAGTGGCAGATGAAAAGGAATACACTTTGTGGCCTTAGGTAAAAGTAATATTTATGATATTTTGGTTCCTCATGTAAAATGAAGGATTTTTTTAAGGGAGCAAACTGTCACTCTGGTGTAGATTTATAATTTATCTTTGTAAAAATTGAGCTCTTCTGAAGCTATTATGTAAGATTCATGATTTTCTAATAGCCATATCCAACTGACAAGTTTTGCAAACCCTTCCTAATACAAGACCAGATATTCATGTGAGCGGGCAAGGCTATGAAAATGAACTGAAATATTCATAAGTCTAGTGGTGAAAAAGGACTTTTCCCAGCCCAAAAGGCTGATCATATTCTGAACATCAACAGCATTTTGTTTTTGCTCTGCGAAGGGGCTCAGGAGATACTAAAAGAAATATTGTTTCCTTACTGCTTATAAAACTAATATATCTATAACTCTAGAGGACTTCTCCAAGTCATCTTTCAAAATAGTTGAGCATATGTTATATACAAGCACATAAATAGCACTTCCGAAGAAAATGGGGCTAAATGCAGCCATGTGTTAGAAGTGGTAACTGCTGTGTTGTGGAATCCAGCCCTACCACTGAGTGTCTTTTTAATTCATATTCCTCGTCTATTATTAGTTCCATTTAAAAGCAGAATTGATACTTATTCTTTTTTTTCCTATTGTTTTAAGTCATTCTTTTTCACGGAAATAAAAGTAAATAGAAAGCAACACCTACTGATTTTCCAGTGGATAGATTGCAAGTGGTTCACATTGTTTTTTCTAAATATTTTCTGTAATTCCCTGGACCAGCTGTTAGTTTTAACATACATCACAATTCCATTAAGCATGACACATAACTGTTGCAAACCACAGTGCACCCATCAAGCTGATGTTTACCTGAAGGCCTTTGAATGGATTTTGTCAAGATCAAAAGTAATTACTTTGTAAAGTTCATTTCCCACCCTGCATTTCTTTTCTGCTGAATAAATATTGCAAAAGGATGAAATATGGACGGGTCATTTACATCCATCACTTTTAAATATTAGTGATAGGCTTATGCAGCTCATTGTTGTGTAAAAATCATTTGGATACATTATTCCAAGTTCAATAAAAGAGTATTTCAGATAAAGAACTAAATGAAGGCTCTCTTTGTCATCTTGTAGTGAATAAAGCAAAGGAAAGGCACTGTCTATTAATTTTATGGCCAATACATCTTCCCTCTAAATGGCTACACCTTGTAAGCATTTTTGTTAACAAATATTATTAAAGTACATATCTGATTCAAACACTTATTACACCTTATTAAGGCAACTATACTAAATTACCTACAAGGATACATAATAATGCATCATTTCATTCAAGTCATGGCTATTTCAAAATAACATTCCCTTTACATTTATAGGCAACTTGGGAATGTAAATTTCATGGCCATTTCCATTTCTGGAGCCAAAGCAGTAATGAACACGCAGTGCTATCATCTGAAGGGTCACATGCAGATCTGCTTTATTTTATTTTTTTGCATGCAGACTTCCAGCCTGATGTTGAAATTTTATTTTCATTTTTAGAGAAGTCAAGATGAATAGCACAGCAAAACTGATCCTAACATATTTTTAATGGGTTGTCCATTTTTTCCTCCCCTCCAAATTAGTTAAAAATAAACATGCCACTGGGTGAGGAGCAGGAGGAAGTGTTACATAAGAATTGCTTCATAAGCAGTTTCAGAGGAATTTTCAAAAACCCCAAATCATGGAGGATTTTGCACATATTCTGTCTCAGAACAAAAGGTTCATCCATAACATTTGTTAATCTAGGTTGGTGTGACAAATTCAAAGTGTCTGAAAGTCTCTCAAGACACTTCTTTAAAGTGTGTTTTGCTCTCTTTTTCATTAAAAACTCGGCTCATGTTTGAAGATGAATCCTCAGCTGGAAAGTTGCTTTTAGTTTTAAATGGAGAATTGACAGATTTTCTTCAATTAGGTTTTGGCTGCAATCCATCCTTGTCTATCAACCTTTCCAGAACTCCAGTTTTCTCATCTCTTATCCTTTTCTTTTTGAAGAAAAGGAGTTTAAATTAAATGAATAACGTGTGACATTCAGGAAGAGGTAGTCTAATGTAAATTTTACAGCAGAGGAGAATCTTTAAGCTGGAGAGTGAACAGTGCTGAGGAACGGTCTGTTACAGAAGTCTGTGCTTTCAGAGTCTAAATATCCTTAGGGAAATAAGGACTCTTGCCATGTTTAATACCCAGAAATGCAATTTTGTCTGCACAAACGTTAATTAGCAATTTTGGGAATGCTTTCGACAATGCCAGGCATCGACTGGACCACTGAATTTATTCGCATTAAGTGTTCTGTTTGGGGAAAGAAAACACTATATGCATGTTTTCTGCTGAGCTGGGCAGGAGCCAAAAGGAAATTGTAGTCTTCAATGGACTTCCACCTCTGAGTAGGCTGACTCTGGTAGGTTGTGGTTAAACTTTCTAAGAAACTAGATTCTGGGTAACAAACTTCCAAATGCATAAGAAGGTTCTGGAGCTTCTTGGATCGTGCAGTTTTGGCTGAACCTCATTCAGAGAGTTCCTTGTTTCATCTGCCTCTCTGGCTCTTTAGTCACCTATTACCTGTTTTGGTTTTTGCTGACATATTCATCTGTCCAGGCCGAAGTAAAATGGTTTATCTTTAGTCATTACATGAATTCTTACAGCAATAACATTCGGAGGTGCCTTTTACTGGGAAATAAACTCTGGGCTAAAATGTCACCAAATTTTATTAGACAATCTAGACTTAATTGCAGATAAGTTGATGCACTCATAAAAGGTGATGCAATAGTTGTATTAACTCCAAGATATGTTAACTATTCATGGGAGGACAGCAGATAGAGATATCACTACATCTCACTGTAATATGTAATTACAAAGCTGGCTATTTTTTTAAATAGAAGTTTCTAATGTTTTAATCACTAGTGAGACTTTACCTAGCATTAGAAGTATTCAAAGGGCATTACTGATATAAAACTGTGATAGGAATTTGATTATTCCTGCAGAGGCACCAGGTTACTTAGAATATCTTCCCTTCATCAGTGATGGAAATGGGAAAAGAGCTCTGTTTCCCTGAAGAGCTGCAAGGCTTACTTAACACAATGATCTTTCAACCTCAGGAATAAACTACAGTGCAAACAAAGAGATGTACCTGCTTTGGTGTTTCACCTCTTAGACTGTATTCAGCAGTGTTACACTGATGATTCTTGAAAGCTGAATACTCTATTTAGACTCAAACGGCCTTTGCTCATCAGAGTGGTAAGCTGGACTGGGAGCCATGGCTTTTGGCTTCTGCTCTCACTTTTGCCACCAATCCCTCAGATAATCGTGCCAACTATATAATCTCCCTGGGTTTCAGAAAAGGTCTTGTTTCCCTTCTTTCACTGAGGTTCATGTGAGGTTTAATTAATCAATTCTGCAGTGAACGATACTTGTAGGTAGAAGATACTGCAGAATGAAGAGTTTAATTATTTGTATCATTACTGTCCCTATCTTTAGAAATTTTAGTGATAAGCCCTAACAATTAAATGAACTGTATTAATTACAGTGCAAACTTTATTCCCTCTTGTTCTCATGCTGACGAGTTCTGTACCATCCCACTTTGCCTTGATGTATAGTTTAAATATGGCATGGTGACAGGTTAACTTTAAAGCTGTTCTGAGTTAATCACATGCTGCTAGAGACCATTGCACACAGCTAAGTTCTGTGCTAGCAATTCTAACAAAGCATGGACAATTATATTTTGTGTTCGCCTCAGCTAAGATATCGACTGAATAAGGAGTGAGAACTAAAGGCAGCTCCAAATGCTGCAATCAGAAGATGGTTAAGCAATTTCATTTTTTTCTTTCATTGCAAAAAAATCAAGATGCTTTCTGAAGACATTTAAAGTCTATAAAGACTTGGCTAAATTACAGTTGTTCTACAGCAAGTGTAATATGTAAGAGAGGACTGGAAAGAATCCAGGGAGCTTGTTTTCACACCAAAGATCCTTTATAGGATACAAAATCACACTGGAAGGGCAGCGTGCCCTGGGGGATCAAACACCATGGTGTGAGTTCATATCTGACTCCGTGATTAATTTGACACTGCATAATATTTACATAGTCACCTCTTTAGGAGTTCTGATTAAAGCTCTCAAATGATATCATCGATGTATTCAGTGGAGCTGAATATCCCCAGCCTCAACAGCTTGTGACCATGACACACTTCCAGTTTTCTCTGCTTACCCAAGCAGCCAAAGGGCACCTTTAAAAGGTTTAATGGAGTACACCAGTAATGTCACTATGGAAACATAATCTTTTAGAGACTGCTACTTTTAGAGCACCATCTTCCCTCTCCCAGTTGGGTTTTACAAGTCTCGGGTAGATATTTTCTTCGGTGTCAGTGAGAAGTACAGGGTTCAGGACTGTTACAGCCATGGACAGCAGGACATTCTGTGAAAAAGGAGACTATAGAATGCTGTTACAGCTGGCTTACCACATTGGTTAAAAAAAAATAATAAAATAAACATTATAATGGTGTGGGGGTTTGTTACAAAACAACTATTTCAAAGGGTGAAAGGATAAAAAAAAAATTGCAAGTTAGTGGATGGTGCAAGAAGAATCTTCAGCACTTATGCTGAGGAAGAGGACTGTAATCCCTCAGGCAGATGGTCCTCACAGAGGATAAAGAGCCTACCACAGTTGCCACCTAAAAGATTTATGCCCTTCACTCCACAGGTTGTCACAATCTTGCTGCCAGGGGACGAAAATCCAACATCCACTTCCAAGGCATGTTTATGTTGTCCCTTGTTTGTCCTATTAATAATATTTATCCTCTTCTATGGCTACATGTTTCTCTTATACTTCCTAAGAAATACTGTATTTGAAAGTTTTTGTAACTCTTGAGAAGTGCTTTCTGGACTACATTTTAATTTTCATTAGTACAAATAAAGACCCTAGACATTCTGTGTTACTATGGAAAGAAGTTAGAATTTCTATCCACTTTTGAGAATTATTGCCTTTGAATTTCTAAATCAATGCCTTCCATGCAACGTGTGGTAAAATATTATGTGATCTGTGCTATAAAGCTTGGAGATTCTACTTCTCCTCACAGGTATTAGTGATGGGTATGGCTCTTTCTTCTGCTATGCCCTTTTACTTCCTATTTAATCTGTTTTCGTGTCAGACTCTTCTTCCTTAAATGGGAATTGGGCAAAGGCACTGGAGACTTGCTGCACCTGAGTGCAGCTAGGCCAGGTCTATCTGCTTGATGCTTATGCAAGCAGCTGAGAAGTTGTGCTTAACGAGGCTTTAGTTCATAACCTGTCTTAGGTCAATCAATGCAAGTCAAAACCACTTAGGCTTAGCCATGTTGTCTAGAGATGGGAACCAAATAAGGAGCTATACCCGAGTTATAATTTCAGTTAATTTAGCATTGGACACAAACTCGAGACAGGACACCTGCATATAAAGCCCAGCAACAGCAAACTCATTTAGACAGGAAAGTCACTTGAGACTGATCTGTGTGAATAACAAGCAGTTTTCTTTGTGGTCTAACTGCATCTCTTCCAAGCAGGTTATTTTTTATCCTGTGTGCTCCTGGGGCATGCATCTGTGAATCACCCTTACTCAGAGCAGATCAGGTTATCATGATTTTGACTAAAAAAAAGTTACTGAAATAATTTAAAAACAACTTACACTTTATAAATGTCCTGCCATATGTTTCTGTATAGTAATGCCTGACTACACAGAAACTGTAATGGGCAAATGTTCATAGTTTTCAACTGGATTGTTTTAATTATCATTATAGGCCCAGGGTACTGTGATTAAGCTAAAAGAATAATGGAGCTAGAGCTTCCACTGGGAGACACAGGTCCCAGTCTGTCTCTGCCTAACATGCAAAATAATGTCATCAGGATAAACACTAAGAAAGTGACTCATTAATATAGAAAGTATAATTAGAGCTGGTCAATTTATTTCAGGGGAAACAAATTCACTTGTAACAACACCATATTTTGCAGAAATAGTTCTTGTCAGATGGTGAAATTAGCAAAATAATGCTTAGAAAAAAAAGGATAAAGAGCCTACCACAGTTGCCACCTAAAAGATTTATGCCCTTCACTCCACAGGTTGTCACAATCTTGCTGCCAGGGGACGAAAATCCAACATCCACTTCCAAGGCATGTTTATGTTGTCCCTTGTTTGTCCTATTAATAATATTTATCCTCTTCTATGGCTACATGTTTCTCTTATACTTCCTAAGAAATACTGTATTTGAAAGTTTTTGTAACTCTTGAGAAGTGCTTTCTGGACTACATTTTAATTTTCATTAGTACAAATAAAGACCCTAGACATTCTGTGTTACTATGGAAAGAAGTTAGAATTTCTATCCACTTTTGAGAATTATTGCCTTTGAATTTCTAAATCAATGCCTTCCATGCAACGTGTGGTAAAATATTATGTGATCTGTGCTATAAAGCTTGGAGATTCTACTTCTCCTCACAGGTATTAGTGATGGGTATGGCTCTTTCTTCTGCTATGCCCTTTTACTTCCTATTTAATCTGTTTTCGTGTCAGACTCTTCTTCCTTAAATGGGAATTGGGCAAAGGCACTGGAGACTTGCTGCACCTGAGTGCAGCTAGGCCAGGTCTATCTGCTTGATGCTTATGCAAGCAGCTGAGAAGTTGTGCTTAACGAGGCTTTAGTTCATAACCTGTCTTAGGTCAATCAATGCAAGTCAAAACCACTTAGGCTTAGCCATGTTGTCTAGAGATGGGAACCAAATAAGGAGCTATACCCGAGTTATAATTTCAGTTAATTTAGCATTGGACACAAACTCGAGACAGGACACCTGCATATAAAGCCCAGCAACAGCAAACTCATTTAGACAGGAAAGTCACTTGAGACTGATCTGTGTGAATAACAAGCAGTTTTCTTTGTGGTCTAACTGCATCTCTTCCAAGCAGGTTATTTTTTATCCTGTGTGCTCCTGGGGCATGCATCTGTGAATCACCCTTACTCAGAGCAGATCAGGTTATCATGATTTTGACTAAAAAAAAGTTACTGAAATAATTTAAAAACAACTTACACTTTATAAATGTCCTGCCATATGTTTCTGTATAGTAATGCCTGACTACACAGAAACTGTAATGGGCAAATGTTCATAGTTTTCAACTGGATTGTTTTAATTATCATTATAGGCCCAGGGTACTGTGATTAAGCTAAAAGAATAATGGAGCTAGAGCTTCCACTGGGAGACACAGGTCCCAGTCTGTCTCTGCCTAACATGCAAAATAATGTCATCAGGATAAACACTAAGAAAGTGACTCATTAATATAGAAAGTATAATTAGAGCTGGTCAATTTATTTCAGGGGAAACAAATTCACTTGTAACAACACCATATTTTGCAGAAATAGTTCTTGTCAGATGGTGAAATTAGCAAAATAATGCTTAGAAAAAAAACCCTGTCACTGGCCATGTTTGCCTTCCTTCCGGGTAAGCAAGATTTTGGAATCAACAGTTTTCATATCATTGTAGAAAACAGAGTTTCAAATTAAATGAAATTATGTTTGTTTAAAAGAAAATTACAGAGGAAAGAAATTCCAGAAGTTTTTCTCATTATTAGTGCAAGAGTACTTCTAAAATAAACCTTCTCTGATCCTGCTTTATAACCAGAGGGTAGAACACCCCAGGAGCCTGTACTAGCTGAAGAACTGAGAGTTTACTTTTTCCCCAGGAGAAAGAAAAGTAGAACAATTTATGACACAATCGCAGTATTCTCTTTTCTTCTGGATAGTACCAGCTACCTGCTGGTGCTTTTTAGTATTTATGCCACAGGAGCTAGCCAGGGACTTTAGAGGTGCAGGGTCACATCCTCAGGTCAAATTTAAACCTCATTCAGAAATGAAAAGGAGATTTCACTGAAATGACAGTAGGGTGTGAGGAGGAGGGAAATGGTAGTAAAAACAAGAGGCAAACAGAGGACAGGGAATACCAACTATTACAGCTTTAATAGTGTGCCAAGATAGGAAATCGATGTCTACATGACTATTTAACAATTCACCAAGTAGAGATAAATTAAGATGCCAGAGCTAAGGACAGTAATGAGAGTTGTGATTATTACTATTATTGTACTGCTATTCAGTCATGCCTGAGACAAACTCATATTCAGTAGAGCAGCGTGAGGCATAACCTGGTGTGGATAAATAAATAGACTTGAAATGAGCATACGTGTACCTAGGGAGAATTTTCCATAGATGTTTGTAAATGTTGCTAAGTAGTTGTGTGTAGTTGCCAAGTATGCCTGCTCGTGTTTAATGCTGTTGTGTTCTTAAGATACTGGATGTCATTAAAGTGACATTTCCTTTCTTTGAGTTACAGGTAGTTGCATAACTTGTATGATTATATTAGATCTAGGCAGGTTCTTTGTCAGTTTTTGCCTAAAATTATTTCACTCTCCCCCCCCCCCCCCCTTCTTACAGAGTAATCACAGAGAACTGTTTATTTCCCCACATTAACAGAGATGTATGTTTAGTGAGGCATTCCTAAGGAAATGCACCTACTGCAACTACGTTGTATCTGTGTAATATAAATTCATGATCCCTAGGAACTTTCCATTGCATTGCCCTATTTTATCAGAGTGTGTCAGAGGAATAAGGTTGAGAATATCCACATTGTAAGCTAAGATAATGTACCAGTGAGGTTTTTTAATCTTGCATTGTTTTTACCCTCTTCCTCATTTTTGTCCACAGAGGGAAGCAGAGCACAGAGCTAACTGGGCTTTGGACTCTACTGGTGGAGTCTGTACTGAAGAACCATTTGCAATTGCACTTCTCAGACTGTGGAACAGTTGTTTGTAGAGCTTTGGAGTACTTTCAGCAATCCCAGTTGTGCATGCTAACATGGTGATCAAAGTGCAATAAAATGTATTTGAAGGTTTCAGGTAAGTGAACATTTAGGAGAAGATAATTTAGAGCCTTGAGGTCCTAGTGGTCTGTCATGTAGCTTCACCAGCAGTCCATCTTGCATCTCAGTTACCTCTCCTGTAAAGTGCACTCTGTCTTGTCATCTTCTATTAAGGCTTTAGAGATATATGCAATTTTTATTTCCTATTGCTCTTCTGCCCTTCACTTCTGTTATTTTTTCTTGTATTTTAAAAGCAGGAACATTAGACCTGTGCTACTAAAATAGCTGCAGCTTTTGAAGGGTCCTTCACTTGCTATTGATAATGTAAAGTGAAGTAGTGGATATTTTGATTCTGTTCTGTCTTGATAAGGTTGCTGTGATAGGTGAGTTAATAGAAAATAAGTAGAGCAGATGTAGTAATAAATGACTATCCTGACAGATTTGACATATCTCCACCCATGTACTGAAGATGAGTTGAGAGATGTGTGTATGATTAACGTTGCTTAAATGGGTGGTGTCTGCATTAGCATATTGTGCTGTAGGCGCTTGGAAGCTTTTATGTTTTGTAGTATTACTTAGCAATTAAATTGCACTTTACATCGTCAAAGTACACAGAGCATGAGAGATTATGGTCATTAAAAACAGTGATGGATTGTCCATGTGTGGGAGACAAAGAAAACACAATGCTGACCAGGAACTCTGTCTGTGGCAGACAGACATGCTAGGTAGGCACTGCAGGTCAATATTTTATTCCAAGATATTTTTGATGCTGAATATTGTTACACACCAGTTGCCTGGCTGAGAACTTGAATATACTGTAGGAAGAGCTGCTTATTCTTTTTAGTTTGAGGACTGGTTCCTGCAAACATTTAGCTATGTACCTAGCTTAACTTTAAGCAGAGGAGTACTTCGATTAGATTTCCACAAATATGAACATGGATCAGGGAGAGAAAGAAATGGGGGTTTTCTTTCTCCTTGATATGTGCACTGAATGCACTGCTACTATGTAAGTAGCCAGTATACCCAAATACAGATAGTATGTTGACATTTTTTCCTTTCATATTCATTTTCTTGGTTTGTTTGGGGCTTTTTTGGGGGGGGCAAAGTGTTTATTTTTCAATTATTTCTTTGTGTGGTCTCACTGAGTTTCTTTATTTATGAAAATGGGGCTGGAAATGTGCAGTCAGGTTTTGCAGCATCCAAGTTTCGGTGAAGAAAATCCAAGAAAATTTCACCACCGTGTTGGTAAAATTATATGGAGTCTAACAGCAGACTGATAGAGCAAGAAGAAGATAGTGAGCTGAAGAGGTAAAAACAAGAGTATAAAAGGGATTTCATATATCTTATCTACCTTGGACTTACGTTGTCTTTTTTAATGGTATGTACCTAGCTGATGTGGTGTTGTTTGTTTAAAATGGAGTTGCAGTGTGTGGTGCTGTGCAGTGCACTTAAGGAAGAGAAGAGGACAGGACAGACACAAAATGCTGTCAAAGGTACAGAGTCAGCTGGCAGGCAAAATAGATAAGATTCCCCTTTTTCAATTTCATTTAGGGTAGATATTGTTTGTAACCATAACAAATATTTTTTGAAAGAAGTGAGATTTTAATCATAGCTCTTTCTGTTGAAATATTCCATAGCAAACATCATTTCCAAGAAAATCATGGGATATTAACTGTGAACAAATGAATCAGTGGACAAATCTTGAGTGATTCTAAATACTTGCCAGGAATCAGCAGCTCTCCCTGCACATGGTGCCATTGCAGGAGCACTTCATTATGTTTGAGATCAACTGCCTCTAATCCAGACCTATTCCTGACACAGTTTTAATAGAATCAGTTGCTCTAATAGATGAATGTATTGCATTCTTTTTTCTTTGCTATTGTTTCCTATTTTTTCTTCAAAGAAACTTTTTTTTTGGATTTACAAGAGAGAAACTGAAGTCTTTTGATCTCTACAATGTATGTACTATTTATACCAGAGATGGTGAAACTGCTTTTGTCTAATTATTTTTGACGTCTTGCAAATATTTGCAAAATTCTTCATGGGGATTAAAAAGATCCACAGAGCTCAATCTCTCTGTGACAAAGAAACAGTGTTCTCAAAAGGCAAAACAATTGTTTGTTTGTTTTCTCTTAGAAAGATCCCAGACGTTTATCTTCCAACATGGCACATTTTATCTGAGATAGCGAATGAATACATCCCATTTTTAGAAGATTGCTGAATTTCCATATATAGAACTGCTCCTTACAAGATCAAAATAAAATAGTGCTAAAAATGGAATGCATTTGGAAGGCATCTGTTCCACCTTTTTAGAATGTTTGACTCCAGCATTGTAGAAACTGTTCTCTGCAGAAGCTCCCATTTTAGGGAGCAATGTCTTTGAACCTCTGTTAAATTACTTCCTAGAAAAACTTTGTGAGGTTCTCACTGATGTGTTCCCCTCCTTTGGCTTACAGAACTTCTATTAATTTACATGTATTTCTTTATGCAAAATTAGTTCCATGTGAGTAATTACACTTCCACTTCAAAAGAATAGCCAGGGTTACCAACTCTCTCTGTGACTGAGACTCAGAATTTGGTTTCTGGGTTTTTTTTTTATCCCATGAGTCAAGTGAATGGGAGGGGGGTGGGGGGTTGGGGGGTGGTTGGATATCAGCTTTCACTAAAAAAAATTATATATTCTAGTCTNCTTTACATCGTCAAAGTACACAGAGCATGAGAGATTATGGTCATTAAAAACAGTGATGGATTGTCCATGTGTGGGAGACAAAGAAAACACACAATGCTGACCAGGAACTCTGTCTGTGGCAGACAGACATGCTAGGTAGGCACTGCAGGTCAATATTTTATTCCAAGATATTTTTGATGCTGAATATTGTTACACACCAGTTGCCTGGCTGAGAACTTGAATATACTGTAGGAAGAGCTGCTTATTCTTTTTAGTTTGAGGACTGGTTCCTGCAAACATTTAGCTATGTACCTAGCTTAACTTTAAGCAGAGGAGTACTTCGATTAGATTTCCACAAATATGAACATGGATCAGGGAGAGAAAGAAATGGGGGTTTTCTTTCTCCTTGATATGTGCACTGAATGCACTGCTACTATGTAAGTAGCCAGTATACCCAAATACAGATAGTATGTTGACATTTTTTCCTTTCATATTCATTTTCTTGGTTTGTTTGGGGCTTTTTTGGGGGGGGCAAAGTGTTTATTTTTCAATTATTTCTTTGTGTGGTCTCACTGAGTTTCTTTATTTATGAAAATGGGGCTGGAAATGTGCAGTCAGGTTTTGCAGCATCCAAGTTTCGGTGAAGAAAATCCAAGAAAATTTCACCACCGTGTTGGTAAAATTATATGGAGTCTAACAGCAGACTGATAGAGCAAGAAGAAGATAGTGAGCTGAAGAGGTAAAAACAAGAGTATAAAAGGGATTTCATATATCTTATCTACCTTGGACTTACGTTGTCTTTTTTAATGGTATGTACCTAGCTGATGTGGTGTTGTTTGTTTAAAATGGAGTTGCAGTGTGTGGTGCTGTGCAGTGCACTTAAGGAAGAGAAGAGGACAGGACAGACACAAAATGCTGTCAAAGGTACAGAGTCAGCTGGCAGGCAAAATAGATAAGATTCCCCTTTTTCAATTTCATTTAGGGTAGATATTGTTTGTAACCATAACAAATATTTTTTGAAAGAAGTGAGATTTTAATCATAGCTCTTTCTGTTGAAATATTCCATAGCAAACATCATTTCCAAGAAAATCATGGGATATTAACTGTGAACAAATGAATCAGTGGACAAATCTTGAGTGATTCTAAATACTTGCCAGGAATCAGCAGCTCTCCCTGCACATGGTGCCATTGCAGGAGCACTTCATTATGTTTGAGATCAACTGCCTCTAATCCAGACCTATTCCTGACACAGTTTTAATAGAATCAGTTGCTCTAATAGATGAATGTATTGCATTCTTTTTTCTTTGCTATTGTTTCCTATTTTTTCTTCAAAGAAACTTTTTTTTTGGATTTACAAGAGAGAAACTGAAGTCTTTTGATCTCTACAATGTATGTACTATTTATACCAGAGATGGTGAAACTGCTTTTGTCTAATTATTTTTGACGTCTTGCAAATATTTGCAAAATTCTTCATGGGGATTAAAAAGATCCACAGAGCTCAATCTCTCTGTGACAAAGAAACAGTGTTCTCAAAAGGCAAAACAATTGTTTGTTTGTTTTCTCTTAGAAAGATCCCAGACGTTTATCTTCCAACATGGCACATTTTATCTGAGATAGCGAATGAATACATCCCATTTTTAGAAGATTGCTGAATTTCCATATATAGAACTGCTCCTTACAAGATCAAAATAAAATAGTGCTAAAAATGGAATGCATTTGGAAGGCATCTGTTCCACCTTTTTAGAATGTTTGACTCCAGCATTGTAGAAACTGTTCTCTGCAGAAGCTCCCATTTTAGGGAGCAATGTCTTTGAACCTCTGTTAAATTACTTCCTAGAAAAACTTTGTGAGGTTCTCACTGATGTGTTCCCCTCCTTTGGCTTACAGAACTTCTATTAATTTACATGTATTTCTTTATGCAAAATTAGTTCCATGTGAGTAATTACACTTCCACTTCAAAAGAATAGCCAGGGTTACCAACTCTCTCTGTGACTGAGACTCAGAATTTGGTTTCTGGGTTTTTTTTTTATCCCATGAGTCAAGTGAATGGGAGGGGGGTGGGGGGTTGGGGGGTGGTTGGATATCAGCTTTCACTAAAAAAAATTATATATTCTAGTCTTCACAGTTTCAGAATAATGAGAATATGGTCCTTATGGTCAAAAATGAGAAGCTGAAGTTCATTTCTTAAAGCTCATTATTTTTTGCTTCCTTGTGAAATATGTAATACTTGGGACAGGCAATAGTAATGAAGTCCAGAGAAATCCTCTAACTAGACAGGAGGTTTGGAGAGCGTAGGGAAGGTGGCAGCCACGTGGCCTCAGCCAGGAGCCACTACCAAAGCCAGGCAGAATTACCAGTGGATGAGATCTTGGTTAAGTGGAATTCAGCAGATTTGGAGACTTTTGGATACCTTCCCCAGAGAAAACTGACCATTTCTGCTTGCAGCTAGACTTTTCTCTGCTGAATTTTCTGGGAGATTTTGTTCTCTTAAAGAACTTTGCACTGGCAGGTCATAATAAAATAATAATATACAGGTTCCCATTGTTGCCAAAATTGTCCTTTTTAAACTCTTGTAAAGAGTGTGGAAAAGCTGAGTCAGAAGTGTTTTGCACTGCAGAGTAGATGTTTTGCTACCTTCTTTAAAATACAATTGAGAGAAACAAAATTAAAATGGTTAATTTCTTTTAAAATACAGACATGGACTTTATTTTCTTAGTAACTCTTTCCAATTCCTTGGAAAAGTTGCATTTCTGGTGTTACACGAGTGACACGTGAGCGCTGCGGCAGAGCCCGGGCGATCTGTCAGCAGTGAATGGCACACTCTGCTCTTCTTTTCATGTCCTTCCCAAGGTGAACAGAAGTGTCATCAGCAAGTGGTTTGTGAAGGTGTCTTGAGTGTTGGCAGGTAAATAATTTTTTTAAACCAAAGTTAACAGTCCATGTAATCATGGGCATCAATCTGGTTTCTGTGGAGGCAGCTGTTCTGCTTTGTCTGCTCCGCTAAGAAGTCCAAAATGTGTGAGACAAATGGGAGCACAAGGCTGGCAGAGGGGCACAGCAGGAGCATCCAGGGCAGCAGGAGGGAGATGGTCTGAACTAAAGGGGTGAGGGATGGAGGGGCTGTGCCAGACCTAGGCAAAAGGAATGAAAGGTATCAGAAGGCTCACAGGTGTGTAGGTGGCTGTTTGGATAATTCCCCTGGGATTGCTGGAAGAGCTAATGTTCATTTCAGAGAGGAAAAAAACAGCAAAATACCAAAGATGCCAAAGTGTAGAAGAAACCTGTCTGGCTGCAAATGCCTTTCAGCCTTCAGACAGCTGCATCAGCTGGTTAATCTGAATAGGTGTTTGCTTAATGACAGCTGGGCAACTAGAACAGAAGCCTGCAGAAGAACAATCTCAGCTCTCATCTGTTCTGAAGGGTTCCTTTGGGCTCCAACTTGTGTTCATTCATGTAGGTCATTGAAGGGGAATCTTCCTTGGAATGATGGGTTTGTTCTGTTGCATTAAAGGGCTAGCATAGATCACACAGCTGACCTAGACATTGCTGTGTTGGTGAGATGCTGTGTCACATCTTTCTAAAAAAAAAACAGCTTGAAGAAACTTCAATCACTACTATAATAGGTTCCTTCAGAAAGAGTGCCCAGTGCTGTGTTCTGTGATCAAATAGGTCCTAATGGTAGCTTTCCAGTGCTTTTTTATAATCAATTGTAGTAAAAAAAAAATTACTATTTCATATCTGCTTCTGCATCCCAATACATTACTCTAAAGGCCATTCATATTTCATGGAAGTTCCTTTTTCCTCTCTGTTTACCACCTTTCAGTCCTCTTGTTTTTAGGTCTAGTGTCCAAAGAGGCCACGAGCATCTCATGTCCTTGGGTGGATTTAAACATCTCCCACTACCTTCTACTGCTATTTTAGATGGGACTTGAAGCTCTTAGCACTGCTTTGAGAATCTGTTCCTCTGTACTTCAGCTGACATTCTGCTGCATTGCCTTCAGCAGAACTGCAGTGCTTCAATCTCCTCTTGCAGCCCATCAGAGCTACAGTTTGTGTAGCTTTTACAAGTGAGTGATGGTTTGGTGCTGTCACTCTGAGGATGTATTACTCACTCAGGGTATTTACATCTTGAGCTGGACTGACAAGAAGATGAAAAGGAGGCTTGGTTGCTTGGCCAGCTTTTGTTTTATAATTTAAAAGAGCTTTTGCATTCATGCATTGCATCCTTGTTTCAGAGTGTCTCTATTTCATCCAGGAGCTGCAAAAATTTATAGCTCCCAGATCTCACATTGTTTTTAAAATACTGTGTAATAATCACAATCAGGACACTGATAAAGAACAACTGAAAAGCTATTTCTTATTAACCATTTGCTGTGTTAAATTGTGTATTTCAGTAGCAGGATAAACTAGTCATAAGGAAAATATCAGACAAATTAGTTTTGCTACTTTGATTGCAAGCCATCCAGGTCAATTATTTCACATGATGCAGGAAGTTGGTAACATTTTCTGCAGATGCTTCTGTTTTCTGCTCAGAAGATAGATACCTAAAGCCAGTCTTGATTCTGGCTTTGTGAAAACCCAGTGCCTCTGGCTAGTGTTTGAAGTATGTCCCACCTGTAAACCATGAGCCTGGAGACCATTGAGGCTATTTTGAAAGGCATTAGTTTCATTTTGAGAATCAGTGAAGAAAAACCTGTAGTCGGTCATGAGTCTTACTGAGGTAGGACTCCGGGCTTCTGCTGGGGCTCAGGCTCCAGTATGGGAGGGGTGCTGTGAGTGCACAGGAGAACAGAAGAGGCTGGTGTAAATAAAATCACAAAACTTTTCACTTTGTGGTATATCAGCAACTTGCACATTTTTGTAAACATTCCCCAAGAGTCTCCTTGGCACAGAGCATCTGACTGCAGAGAGCAGCAGACGGCACCCAGCAGGTGTCTGCATGAAATGCTGCTCCTGAAGAGATTTCCAAAAGCAATTGCACTGCCTTTACCTTTGATCTTTTCCCCAACCAAAAGGATGTTGTGGTTGTGCTTTATTTTTTTCCCTCTCTTGCTGTCTCATCCTCAGTCACAAATGCATTTTACAGAATTTCTGCCCGTCGTGTTTTTCAGCTACCATGAGGTATTTGAAATCTGATGGCAAGGCTAAATATCTTACTTCATTGTCTGTACACCAACTATTTACTCGTTTTTCAAGTCATATTACATAGATCTGAGTATTAACACAGGACCACAAACACCTTGTCAACCTCCTGTTACTGACCAGCATAGGTAATTTGAATTTAAGCCTTAAAAAATCAGTTAGCCATTTTGAATTTGAAAATTTTCTCTTGTGAGTTGTTCTAGATGTTGTGCCAGATCTTCAGCTGACCAACGTTCAAAATAAACATACATTCCTGTGTATTGAAAACTGCTTACAAAAAAACATATGTCTCATGGTACACTATAGGTGTGCCATCTGTCCTGCTACCTTGTTAGCAAATACAAAGATGCAATATCTGCAGCAAAACATTTACCATCTGAAGTGAATAAAGAAATTCTCGTGGTAATATGGAAGGAAAGTTTGTCCACACAGAAAGAAAATCAGGTTGTGAGTACCAGAGAATGAGGATGTTTCTCTTCTGTCATTGCTCTCTTTCTTTGTGATTGAGGGCAAATTGCCTGCCCACGTTTCTATAAGGAATTGGAAGAATAACAGGGATCAAGGCCAGCATTTAGGTTTATATTTAAAATGAGGAGGTATTGAGGTTCTAAAGCCTTGTCCTTGATGTTGCTATTATTTTACTTTGTTCCTGTGCATTCCTATTTGTCATGGTAATGAAAAGTCCATTTTTTAATTGAAACAGCTGGATTTTAAGAGGTACCTTCTTGGCTGCTTTTAAACAGCTGCTGCAATTGCCAGAGGGATCTGAATAGTATCTTCCCAAGAGGAACGGAAAATGTAGTCCCTACAGTGATAAATAAAGAAATATGTGGTCCATCAGGAGGTTTTCTAGTAAGAACTGAGCCATGGTATGACAAATGTGACAGCACCCAGGATGGAAAGGAGGGTAACATGTTCCAGATGACAGGGCATGCAAATAAGTCACTCACGCTTTTAGGCACCACAGTAATTCTCATTTTTTAATCCAAAAAAAGAATAGTTGCTCACATCATTTCCTTCCATGGCAAAGAGCTGGCTTGATAACATGAGCCTGTGCTACTGCTCCGGGTTACAAATTCACACAGGCACTTTCCCTCTCTCGTGTTCAGCCCTCATGCCTTGCCCTTTCCCCATCAGCAGGGAGTCCAGGTCGCTTTTCCAGTCCTTTCACCTTTCCTGAAGACTGCCCGGCGAGCTGTGGTCTGCTGCTCCTGTTTCACCCAATTAGTGCCTCTCAATGCAGCATCTCCTGTCAATCATTGTCATGCCAGTGGTGTTGCTCCCAGCAATGCCAGTTCAACAAAGAAGAGACAAACAGTCTAATGGTTGCCAGCAGCTGAAGTGAGGCTGAGGCACAATAACTGTTTCAAGTGTTGTAGGCATTTCCACAACACTCCCATAGAGAAGAGCAAGTCTCCGTGTGTGTGGAAATGGCAAAATGACAGCTGAGTTTAGCTCTTTGGTACCTGCTGTAGTTCATTCCCGTTGCCAGGGGCAGGGATGTTCACTAATTGAATGGAAAGCTTCAGGATTTGCCTGTGCATCCTCTCCTCCTTGGGAGCCAGAGTTAATCAAACACGCTTCCACTGCACGGAACTCCACAGCTCCTCAGGTTCAGCAGGAATTGTGCTGGAAACCAGGAGTGTGCAGCAAAACTCAGTCAGTTTGAGCAAACTCAATCTGGCCCACGGAGGCTGCAAGGCCCAGTCTCTGAGATCACCTTACTAAAATAGAGGAGCAACAGCTGCTTTACATGCAAGAGACAGAAATCAATCATTTTTGGAAGGAACAACAAATAAAAGAGTCTCTGAACAAACCCCTCTGCAAACACTGCAAAGTGCTTCACACAGGTTCCTGCTGGAGCAGCCTCTGGTTTGTGTGATGAGCCACCACAGAGACGGTGCTTCTCCATTGCTGCCTGTCTGCAGCTCTGCTCTCTGTCACTTGGCGATTTACAGCTCCAGCATTGACTTTTGAGTGCATTTTCTTAGAAGCATCTGATGAGAAAAAAGAGTCTCCCACCTTACCAAGACTGACTGACTCACTAACATGCTGTTTAAAGGCTGACACATTCAGTTCTTCCTACGTTGCTTAGAATTTCCTGATCATAGACTCCCTACCTAGAACATAAATTCTGAAGATAGGTGGTGGTGCCATACATTACATGCTGTTTAGCACTGACATGAAATCCTTCACCTTCAGACATGTAAATTTCCTGCAGATAGATGATCTGGTTAATGTCTGTGCACACCAAAACTACAGAAAATAGTTGCATCATTGCTTACAAAAATCTATTTAAAACATTATATTTTTTAAAAATCCCCATTTCCAGTTTCCTGTCCTAACAACCATGACTGATTCCTAGCATATACCCAACCTGTATTCTATAACTAACACTACAAAGTCCACTGCCAATTAAAAAAAAAATCTTTGCACTAAAGGACATAAAAATGTCATCTTTGCTCTGGGATTCTAGATTTCCTTCAAGCCATTTGCAGTGGCCTTGCAGATTGCAGTTAGTGTAGCTGGGACCTCGTCAGTTCTCTTCTGATGACCAGGTATATTTTGACCATTCTTACCAGATGTGTTTTAAATTATTCAAAGACAATGATCCCACTGTATCCTTAAGCAATCTGTTCCCATAATAGCATTCAAAAACTGACCCTCTTCATTTTCCCTTAATGCAAGTGAAATAATACATTCCTTGTTCTGGTCTCCACAGACAGGGAGAACAATTCAGTGGCATCGTGTTTGAAAAATGTTGTTGTCCTTGTCTCTCCTTCAGTCTTCTCTCTATTTCAGCAAACCTGCCCATGTTGTTTTCATCCCTCTTCTCTGGCTTCTCTTCGTGTTATCAACAACCTTCCCAATGCATGAATTTTGTATCCAGACAATGCTGGTTGAAAACAAATAATTACTAATTGTATTTTAACAAAATTGGTTTTATTTTGTGTTTTCCTATAATAACATGGCCTGATTGAATGCCACATAGTTTATGGTCCACTAGAACTACCACAAACCTTCTGCATTATGATGCCCATTATATACTTTTCTGACTACGATACTTAGCAATTATTGGATTTGATTTCATCTTATATGTGTCTTGTATCTGATCAGCCAATCTTTGATGGAAAATCTCAGCCTCAAGCTGAAAAGCTACATGATATATAACACCTCATAGGATCAAGTTTGCTAAGGGGAGGAAATGGGTGCTGCAGTGCTGCACCTGACATCAAAGACTTTGAATTAGCATTCCAGACCTCTTCATAATTTCCTATTAGAATAATAAAGAGAACTTTAAATATTAAATTCGAACAGAAACTGTTATATCTTATTTGGTGTGATGGAGCCAGACTTTTCTCAATGTCGTCCAATGACAGGACGAGGGGCAATGGGTGCAAGTTGGAGCACAAGAGGTTTAGGCTTAACACAAGGAAGAACTTTTTCTCAGTGAGGGTGCCAGAGCTCTGGAACAGGCTGCCCAGGGGGGTTGTGGAGTCTCCATCTCTGGAGACACTTAAGACCCGCCTGGATCTGTTCCTGAGAGACTTGGTCTAAGTGATCCTGCTCAGGCAGGGGGGTTGGACTAGATGATCTTCTAGGTCCCTTCCAGCCCCTAATTTCTGTGATTCTGTGATTCTGTGATTCTGTGACCTGGTTAGTTTTACATGACTGTCAATATATGTGGGATTTTTAAGCATCATCATATACTGTATTCCTGTTGATGCTTCTCCAGTTATTGCTGAGGTAATACATTTGGCACAAGGGACATATATAATGTTAACATTTCTATGATGTACATACCCAATAAAAGCTTTTTCAATGTCGTTATTTTGACAGGCAGATTCCATTAATACATCAACAACAATCACGTTCCTTTTCTTCAGAATCTAAGAGCAGAGGATTATTAAAAATTACAGACAATACCCCTATACACTTAATCTCTCCAAATTCACTTTACAATTGCTGTCAACATCAATAAAGTCAGGCAGTATAATCAGGTTTCTATAAACATGAGAAGTTGGATATTCTCCAAAGGGGCTTTCTTCCCCACATAACAATGCAACTGGGGTTGTTTTTCAGTCAGAAAAAGATGCTCCCAAATGCCAGCAGAGAAGATATGTGCTGTATAATAGCCAAGTTGCAGCTCCTTCATTTATCCCATTCTCCACAGTGTACCTTTGGTCCATCTTTCCATTTCAAAACCCATGTCATAAATAATGAGAGGAATAGATCTTCCAATCCCACGGAAGCTTTTCTTTAGGAGAGGAGAGAGCTTTGAGAATCCAGGTCCCTTCTTCTCCAGCTGTCACAGGTTGCATGTGGCTCTAGCCAGTGGGGAAATCACTCAAGAGTTTGTTGAGAACTCGTTTCTTTGCACTGCTGGGTTACTCTTCCATATTAAGATAGAAGTTAAAATCATTTCTGTGAACAAATAATATAACAAGTAATTTTTTCCTGGTTTTAGTATGGATTTTAGAGAATGCTTGTTGTACTGGTATTAGGCTTTGTATTTACAGTGCATGAAAAACATCCTCATCACTGACAAGTATTCTGCATGTCCAGCTGCTCTGGTGGCATTCCTAAACACAGCTAAAGCTGGCAGAACACAGCTCTTTTCAGTTTGGAAACATGGAGCAAATTAATCCTTTTGAAAATCCACATTTTCATTAGGACATTCTTAGGGAAAGGGAAATGTATATCTGCATATACATTGCTCTTAAATCAAACTATGCCTAGTGATTTATTCTTTGTAGCTTTTCAGTATCAGTATCAACTGTCATTCAAGGTTTATTCTTACCAACCCTGTATGCAACATTGAAAACCCACTTTCTGTCATGCCTTTGTGCAAAGCAATTGTGTGCACCCACTTTCATACCAAGCTTAATCAATTTATCTATCAAACAAAATACAATGCACTTTTTCCATTACATTCCTGGAAAGTCAAGTGTGAGCAACTGGAGTTTGTTACTGGTCTGTGATATGCTTTTTCTATGAGTTTTCAGGCAAAGATGACTAAGATACAGAGGTATTTGTGTGGTTCAAAGTGGGAAGTGACATACACACAGCAAAACATTGTGCAGCGTGCTGTTAAGTAACAATTGTTAACAGCACCCACTTTATTGAACAAAAGGCTTTTATCCTTTTATATTCTGGCCTTATCTAAATGGATTTAAGTATCTCTGACAATGGAGACATGTAACAGAGTGACTCAAATGTTTGATACAACATCAAAGCATATATATATATGTTTACTAAGTTTACCATTAATGACAGCCCCTAATCCCAGCATAGTCAGGACTGCAGTCAGATAACCTGATTCCTCTTTTCTTAGTGCCCAGTTTGTAAACCATAAGATATATGCATATGGATACAGATCAAAAGGGTGATTGCACACGTTGACAGGACACTAATTAAATTGATCCACAGCTAGTGATTACCTATTCTGAGCTGTTAATGTTGCAAGGGAAAAGCTAGGCTGCCTTCTTTTCTCTGCTGAAGGAGGCAGTGACAGTGGATCTCCTCAAGACAGCCAGTGCCACCTGCTGTACACTCACTGCCTGCCAGCTGCCAGGGATTCATAACAACCTGAGTACACCTGAACAAAGAGAATACTCTGTAATCATTCCAAAAGGTGCTTCTTCATCAGTTAATGTCTTAGTTTTGACCTACTAAGTCAGTGGCTTAGGTCTGACCTGTTGCTATGTAAATCATCTTGTAGAATAGATAGAAAAGAGACTGATATTTCTATGCAAGTGTACAGAAATTTGATAACTAATGGTTCTTCCATCAGCTGTCCTACATGGTCATGCAAGTGGTTTAATAACTAGACATGAAGAGCTTCAGAGGATCTAAAAGCTGTGGCCATGACAGCTCCAGGCACTCGTGAGGCACTGAGTTATTTTAGTAAAGGATCCTTAGTTATGCTGTGGTCGAACCTTCAGATCAGAAAGTAAAAATACCAAAGCAGTTGACAGTGCTGTTATTTAGAAAAAATAAAACATCTTTATATTTCTGATGATCACCTCAGCAGACCAAAGCAGGAAAAAGGTATTTTAAGGCACCTGTCCAAAATTCCTTACCAAGAGAAACTTCATAGAGAATTGTCAGAAAATGTGCTTTGTGGGGGTTCAACAGGCCTTTGACTGTGCAAAGACAAATACTGGAATAATACTGTTAGGAGAACCTGGATTTAATAATGTATTTAAGATTCTGTAATATCCAGGCAGAGCTATCATTTTGCATCCTTAGAAATAGCACTCTTGTCTCGGGAAATAATCCTGAGAGGGTTTCTTGGCAAACTGTTAACCAAAGAGGTTATACAAACATACAGTGTTTTGCATGCAGTTCATTTTTTCACAGCAAGATTGTGTCTCAGTGCCAAAAGCAGATAGGCATGACTTTTCTGATGGATGGAACAGGACAAAGTGATTCCAATCAAAAAGC
>VYZU01038778.1:0-24862 GCA_013401355.1 Ceyx cyanopectus
CCCTGCCTCGCTGCGCCCCGCAGCCGCCGCACCTCGTCAGTACCGCACCCCTCTCGCTGCTGCATCCCCACAGCCGTTGCACCCCGTTTGCATCGCCCCCCTGCGCTGCTGCACCTTATCGGCATTGCACCCAGTCGGTAACTGCACCCGATTGTCACTATATTCACTGATTCTGCACCCCATAACTGGCACCCTATCAGCATTGCGTCCAGTCGATAATGCACCCCACGGCTGTTGCACCCCATTGCCACTGCACCTCACTGCTCCTGCACCTCATTAACTGGCACCCCATCACCGCCGCACTCCGGGGCTGCTGCACCCCAATAGTTACACTGGGAGGAAAGAAGGGGGAGGGGGGGTTTAGGTCCCTCCGAGATGGGACCCCAGGGCTACAAAGTCAGGCGGAGCGAAGAGGTGCGGGACAAAGCCAGCCCGGGCAAGCTACGGTGCCCCGCCGCCGCTGGCGGGTTGGGGCGGTGCTGCCTGCGCGGCGGGACGGCCCCGGCGGCCGCAAGGAGCCCTCCCCCGCAAGAAGCCCTCCCCCGCCCGGCCGCGGCCGGCCCCGGCCGCTCCGTACCGCGCCGCCGCGCCGGCAGAACCGCCGAACAGGAAGGGACCGAGGTGAGCCGGGACGGGAACGGGGCACGCCGTCCCGCCGCCGCGGCGAGAGGCTGGGCAAGGCCGAGGGGGACGGCGGCAGTGTGGCGGGAGTGGGCGGCGGGGCCGGGCCGGGGCCGCGGGAGTCCCCAAAGACACGGAGACAGCAGAGAGAAGCACACAAAGACATCGAGCCCAGTTGCCCACTCACACAAAGACACAGAGCCCTCGCACCGCGCACCCACACACGGGACCCCCAGAGCCCCCACACATAAGGGCTGCCGTGGGCTGGCCCGGCTGACCTCGGCCACCCCGGCTGTCCGCAGCCCCAGTATGATACAAGGCGGGAGATTCCTCAAGGCTGGAGATCCCTCAGGGTGCCACGCTGAGGACAACGCACCCCCAGGGCCACAGCGTTTCCTTATGGCTGATGGGATTTTTGTCCGTTTTCCAACTGAGGTCTGTGCCTGTTGTCCTTAGCCTTGCCCCACAAGCCCCGATAGGGCAGCAGGGCTCCTGGAGGGTTACTGGAGGTGGCTCAGCAGTGGGGAGCTTTCCCCGCCCGGATCTGGCCAGGGAGTGGCGGCTGTGGTTTGTTTTCTGCATATTTCTGCCTGCGGAGTTTTAGCAGTTGGACATCCATTTGCAGTTGCAGAATGGCAAAGGCTGTGCTCGCCATGTCCTTAGGTGTATTGCCTGCCATGGCAGCTCTGCAGATGGTGCAGTGACAGCTTTCTACAAAAAAAGAAACTTTCTACTTTGTTTGTTTGTTTGTTTTTTAAATAAAACCAAGCCAATCCCACAGGAGACAGAAACCAAACCACATGAGCACTGGTCTCAGCTGGGATGGGACTCAGGCTTTGAAGCCAATGCAAATACCCCAGTTTCACCACCCCAGTTTCCAGAGCCCATGGTGCCTGACCCTAGCTGCTCTTGTGTGCTGAGTGCCCTGGCTTTCTGGAGTGGGAGTGATACAGCTCCTTTGCTCTTTCAGTCCCAAGATGTTCTGTTTTGTGACTCTGTCACCTTTCTTCCCACCAGAGATGGGGCTCAGCACAGTGAAACTTCAGAGCCACTTGGAAAGGGAGCAGCACGGGGTTGCAGTCTGACCTGCACAGCCGGTATGTCACTTCACCCCCCATACTGCCAGTGAACCTGCCAGGACTGGGGGATGCTGCTGCTGGGAGGCCTGGTGGGGACAAGTAGTCCTGCATGGAGAAAGGGGAGAGGGTGCTCAAATGGAGGTTCCAGAGCTTTTGGGAACACCCTCTTTATCCTGCCTTATAATAGAGGAGAAAGTGAAATGAATGCCTCACAGGCACAGAGGCAAATTCCTTTGATGTGCCCAATAAAAAAAACCCAAATAGCTAAGCAGGTCATGGAACAAGAAAAGAAGCCGTGGTGTTGTCTGCAGAGAAGGCAGGTGTCTCGGTGGTGGGGCTCTGGTGATGACCTCCTCTCCACAGCAGCAAGGAGTCAGCCCACTGCCATTTGCCAGGGGTACGTGCTGGGTTAGGTGCTGTCCTGCAGCACTGGCTGCTGGAGTCAGGTCTGCTTTTCCCTCTGGCAGGCACTGAGCAGGACCACGCCTCTCCTGGTGGGGCAGCTGAGGTGTTCTTCACCCTAAGCCAACTTCTTTCCCTTCTCTTCCTCTGCTTCTAGGTGGGGCAATGAAGCTGAATGAGCGGAGCGTGGCCCACTATGCCACCTGTGACTCACCTGCAGACCATGCCGGCTTCCTTCGCAAGCGGGTGGAGCGGCACCACCACCATGCCCACCACCACCACGCCACCTCCTATCAGCGCCGCTGGTTTGTTCTCAAGGGCAACCTCCTCTTCTACTTCGAGGACCGGGAGAGCCGAGAGCCTGTGGGGCTGGTGGTCTTGGAGGGCTGCACCGTGGAGCTCTGTGAGGCTGCTGAGGAGTTCGCCTTTGCCATCCGCTTTGATGATGCTGGTGCCAGGGCTTATGTACTGGTGGCTGATGGGCAGGCTGCCATGGAGGCCTGGGTGAAGGCACTTTCACGGGCCAGTTTCGACTACATGCGGCTGGTGGTAAGGGAGCTGGAGAAGCAGCTGGAGGAGGCCTGCAAGAGTTTGGCCGCTTGCCGCAAGTCTCCACGGAGATCGTCCTCCTCTGGCAGGAAGAGGCATCTCTCCAACCCTGCTTTGCTGCCTCTCCAGGAGAAACCCACTGTCCTGGAGAATGGTTACTCCACGTGGGGTAGTGGTGGTGGTGTCCCTGGGGGGGCCACCTGCCCCGACCGTGATGGAGGGTATGCAAAGCCCCCACCCCTGCCTCCGCGCCGGCGCTCAGCTGCCAGCAGCACCATGGGGTCCCCAGCACCCGGCCTCTCGCCAGCCATGCCAGAGAGCCCAGTGTCACCAGAAACAGACTGCTTCTCCAAGCTGCATAGCTGGTATGGGCAGGAGATCACGGTGCTGAGACGGGAGTGGCAGGAGAGGCAGAAGAAGAGACACCAGTGACCAGGGGCACGGGGTCCAGCTGATGCCCAGCAGCCTGTCTCCCACATGGGAAGAGCAAATGAGGGTTGCTGTTTGCCTCCTGCCCTGGTTGATGGCCAAGTGTGCAGTGTGTGTGTGCTTCACAGAGTGTGTGGGAGCAACCCAGGTCTTCACCAAACCTCACATTTAATTTCTGTGTCTATACAGCTGGAGAGTGTAGGTACCAAGAGAGCCACCTTTGAACTCTCCTCTAGTGGTGATAAAAAGTGCAGACAGGCCCAAACTGCAACAAACCTTACCCAGTGGGCTTGGCCCTTTGCTGTATTGGTGTGATGGATGCTCTGGGTGCTTTACTGCCTACCTCTCCTTCACCACGTTTTTCTTCTTTTGCTTCTCAGCGTGGAAGTTTGCACAGGTCAGCATTTGTTATTTTCTGTGGTCTTGCACCTAAGTCCTTCTGCCTTCGCTCTTTCACTGCAGATAAGGCTGGGCTCTTAAGAAATGCCTCCAATGGGCCACTGGCCCTGGTGGGTGCCTCCAGACTCATGCCTCTCTTGCCACAGGACACATGTGAGCGGCCATGGCTGTGGCTGGCCCAGCAGCCAGGGTAACAAGGACCAGGCTCTTGTGCTGTCAGGTTGTTTTTTTTATTTTCACCTGTACTAACCCTCCCCCTGCTAAATCCCCCAGGATGTGGATTTCATGAGTTTCTGTTGTTCTCTCTGGACACCCAGGCTCAGGAGCAAAGCTGAAAAGGAGCCACCAAACCTGGTCTACAGCAACAGCGAGGAGCAGGAGCTCCCCAGGGCTGATCTGGACTCTGTCGAGCAGTAGACAAGCCTGTTAATATCTCTGGCTCAAGCTTTCCCTGTTCCAAAACAGGGACACTAAAGCCTCTTTGCCTGGCCAGGGGTGAATTTTTCAGCTCCTGCAAAGTGCCTTATAGGGCTCAGCTGGCTCGCTGGGCAGCATGCCCAAGACGGCATCCAGAGATGCACTCTTGCAGGGCCTCTTGCCATTGTGACTCTGCCCAGCTCCTGGCAGAGCCGTGCAGTTGAGAGGAGATGCTGTGGAGAAATGGCAAGGAGGAGTGGGCTGGTCCCAGGAGGAGAAGTGAATGTGTGAGAGCGAGTTACAGGTAGCACTGACTGCATGTCAGTAGTGTCTGGGCTTGTCTTTTCAGAAGCCATATGGCTCCTACCAAAGCCAGCACCAGACCTGCTGGTGCTTCCCTCTGATTTCATGTTGGTAGCATTCGGCTGATGTAGCCCATCCTGTCCTCCCAGAGGGAGAGGAGGGCTGCAGGGAGCCATGCTGGTCCCCTCTCTATGGAAACAGACTTACCCTTCAGTAGGTCAGAAACTTGGTCACAAATCAGATGGTACAAGTAGGTGGGTGCTGAGTCCTGGGGCTGGAACACCCTGGAGACAGAGTTTATAAATCTCCTTTATCCTCTTTGACAGGGCTGTTTTTCTGAGCAGAAAAAAAAAAATAACATAAAAGCAGTCTTGTGCTTCCTATCTAACAGTGTTAAACCTGTTTTTATTGCCCTGTTTTATTAAGGAGCCTTGCCAGGAAAGCAAGAGGCCGTTCCAGGTCATGACTGGTAGGAATCTATTTGCCTTTCTGGAGTTAAATGCACTCAGCTTAATACTTCACAATAGCCAGTAGAGATAGCCAATGCAGAGCTCTAATTACTTGCATTAACTCTTTGTGCCTTTGAAAATATATCTCTGGTAGTTTTGGATTATGAGTTTCCATCCTCCTGCTTCATTATGTCTCGATGGTGTATTAGAGGAAATCAGAGCTTGAATCAGACCTTACAAATAAGACTGGGCAGTGGGAGTGTCACCTTCACATGCCTGTATTTCTTCACAGTGAAGATCTTTGAGTGTGGAAGGATTGTTTTTGTTCTACTTTTTAAGTGAAAACAGTTCAGAAAAAACAGAAGCAGGTGGCATTACCTGATGCCTCCTCACTCTAAACGTCATTTTGGGGACAGGGTTGGATTTGGCAAGCAATTTTCTGCTATGGTTATATATTTTTAAAATGTAATACAGAGGAAGGAATATTCCTGATGTCTCAGACTTACATAAGGCAGTTTAACACTAAAGATTTAACTTCCAAAATAAATAAAAATATAATGGTCGTTCCTACATGGGATCCAAGAATCGTGACTGACTTGAAAGGGAAATTAACAAAGCCAGTTCTGTCAGAACTGGAACTGAAAATGGTATTATTCATTTAAGGGCAGTTTCACTTTTAAGAAGCTTAGTTTGTTTTAATAAGCTAAGATTGTGCTGGTAACACTACTAAAGAGCTTATATTTAATGCTTTAATCTGTCCCATTCAAATGACACAATTTCCACGCTACCTGCCTTTGCGTTAGCACATGTCCCAGCTAAATCCTAAATCCTGCAAATGAGGAGCTGTGCTCTGCTTTCTGCCTGATCGCATTTGTGGTAATTTTGTGTTTTATTCTGCAGTGCTGAGAAGAAAATGGCCAAATCCTGAACAGCATTTGTGCTTGGCCCAGCTGCCCATGCCAGGGCCTTTCCTAGGTTTCAAAGTGCTGCTTGACTTTGGATGTGCTCGGTCAGGGCTTCACCATCCTGCTCACATAGCAGGGATGGCCCTTTTGTGAGCAAAAAGAGCCATAATTGGAGCCATGCCCAAATTTCTATGGGATATGGGAGTACATATCTTTTTTTTAATGACCACTGCTGCATGCTTCATTAAGCAGGAAGCACCTGGATGATCCGTGACCTCCTCTGAGATGTAGGCTATCAAACCAACTCAGCTGAGAATCTGTTGTGCTGGCAGAGCCTTTTTGACACAACCCTCAGACAGAAAGTCGGATTTCAGCTTCCTGAGGTTGCACCTGCAGCTGGCTAATGGAGCAGCCTCTCTGTCTGTCTGTCTGCAGGCAGAGAGTGTTCCAGGAAAAGCAGTTTTCACTGCGCATTGTCCCCAACAGCAGAATAAGACTGATTGCCACACACTGCTTTTCTCCAGTCATTCAGGTTTGGACCGTTTCACCCCCTGCCTTTGCTTTACCTTATTATTTTTTAAAAATAGAAAACGTCTGGGCAGCACAGAACAGGTTCTCTAGCAAAAAGGGAGCTGAACACTATAGCTGAATGTCTGCTTAAAGTACTGAGGTCAAATCCTGTTCTAAGAATTTTGTCTAGCATAATAATGCAAAAGCAATGAGAGAAAAATGCCTAAGTCTGAGTGCTTGAATTTTGAAAAAGACTGAAAGAGGGAGGGAGGTTCTGACATGGCCTTTGTAAGCTGTGCCTGGAAGGGCTCTCAATCCTGTTTTTAATAGTTGATTAAATCCTTCAATTTTTCTGAGATTAGCATTTCAGATTCAGACCCATAATGTATTATTTTTGCACATTTATCTTTTTATGAAAGAACTGTGGCAATGTTTTCCACTGAATCCAAGTCCTAGCAATAAGAATAACTTAAAGAAGTTCCCTGTGGCCACTGCTAGCCATTTAGTGAACATCCACAGTATTAGACATTTTCTGTTACAGTAGCTACCACATTAATAGTTTGGGTGTGGATGACTCCTCCCCACCAGTGTTACCCCTCTCAGCTGCCTCTGGCAGAGAAACTTAAAGCAACCCCCACTGAGTTGCACGGGGAACACATGGATTTCCCGTGTCAGGGGAATCTTTCAGCAGCACCAGGCGTGCTGCATCGTCTGCACAAGTACCAGGCAACACTACAATCAACCTGTGGAAATGCTTCTGGCTTTTGAAGTGCTTCTATTTTTAGGTAGACAACATGTTCTTTTTTATGAGGTGGTTTTTAAGAGGTGGTTTTGCATGCGCCTTCATTTTACATGCGGAACTTGTATTATGCATTTCAAGACATTGTTAACATTTGTATTTTACTCTGTGAAGCTGAATAAAGAGTTGCGATTTGTAGCTCGTGTGCTGCCAGTGGAGCTGTGAACTACTTACACCTGCAGGAGTGTAAGTCCATTGAATATGGAGTCCAGTTTGGGGCTCCTCAGGAGTCTCAAGAGAGACAAGGAACTACTGGAGGCAGTCCGGTGGAGGGCTACGAAGATGATTAGGGGACTGGGGCATCTCTTGCGAGGGGTGGCTGTGAGGCCTGGAGCTGTTTAGCCTGGAGAAGACTGGGAGGGGATTTTACCAATGCCTATAAGTATCTAAAGGGTGGGTCAAGTGGATCGGGGCCAGTCTTCTCAGTAGCACCTAGCAACAGGACAAGGGGCAACGGGCACAAACTGGAACTCAGGATGTTCCATCTCAACACGAGGAAAAACTTCTTTTCTGTAAGAGCACTGGAACAGGCTGCCCAGAGAGGTGGCGGGATGTCCTCTGGAAACTTTCAAAACCCACCCGGACACGTTCGTGAGCGGCCTGCCCCGGGCTTGCCGGGAGGCTGTACTCGGTGATCCCCAGAGGGCACTTCCAACCTCTACCAGAATGGGATTCTGAATATCCCACCCTGCCCGTTCCCTTCCCTGCTGAGACTTAGCGGCAGGGCCAGTGAATCCCGCCCCGTTCCGCCCCCCACCATCGCTGCCCTGAGCGGGGCGGGGCGCGGGACGAGGCCTCCTGCTCCCCGCACGCGCCGTGGAGATCTCGCCCCTCCCATAAAGCCTCGCGAGAGGCGCCGGCCCCGCTGTGCCGGGTGACGTCTGGGCTCGGCCGTTACGGGAGCCCGGCGAGGGGCAGGAGGATGGCGGCAACAGGCGGGCGGCTGCTGGCGGTGGCCGGGGCTCACTCTGGGCGGGCGGGCTGCGGAGGACTGCGCCGCACCCCGGCTGCGCCGCTCGTGCCCTCCCGGAGCGCAACCGTCACCCGCAGCGGAGCCATTTTGCCCAAGCCGGTTAAGGTGAGTAAGGGGCGAACGGGTGGGGGCGGCAGCCAATCGCGACGTAACGGATGGCAGCGTTGGCCAATTGGCGCGGGGGCATCAGCTGAGGGTGGGGCGGTGGGAGTGAGTGACAAGCTCTAGGCTAGTGAGCGGAGCGGGTGTGGGCGGGGCGGGGATGCGGAAGCGCTGCCCAACGGGCGGGTGCCGGGAGCGGCCCTGAGGGGTCGAGGCGGGCCCGGGCGGGGCCCCTTCTCCCTGAGAGGGCGGTGCTGACCCGGTCGTTCCCCCTGCGCCGTAGGAGGAGCTAAACACTAGCGTGGAGGCAGCCGGGAACCTCTTTCCCTGCTCCTCCCCTCCCGGCGCTGGAGTTCTTGTCACAGAGTGCGATGCGGTGCCAGGGGTTCGGCCCCCGGAACGCACACCGGGCTTCCCACCGCCTCCCAAGCCCGCTGCGCGCCTGTGCCGCCGCCAGTACGTAGGTTTGGGCGAAGTGCAGCCTGCTGGTAAAAATCCATCCTTTCCCCATCCACGCCTTGCAGACGCCGTTCGGCCTCCTCCGAGTGTTCAGCGTGGTGATCCCTTTCCTCTATGTCGGGACTCAGATCAGTAAGAACTTCGCAGCCCTACTTGAAGAACACGATATCTTTGTCCCAGAGGATGATGACGATGATGATTAAAGGGTACGTCATTAACATCACCAGCAATCTAGTAATTTATGCTTCCTGTTTGTCTTGGGGCAGGGAGGAGACTCTCAGAATAGAAAATACCGACAGCAGCAGTTTAAATGCATTTTCATTTAAAACACATGGACACATTAGTGCCTTTGGCTACAGACTGTCCTGTTCTTTTATACTGGATTAGGCCAGACTGGTATGTGAATGTGAAATCTGCATAACATACATTTGTTAGAGATCGGACTAAACTGTGCTTTAGATCTTGTAATTTGAATCAGAAATAAATGGTGGTCAGTGAGGGTGTGAACTGCAGATGGGGAAGAGGCAATTCAATATTACTGTATTGCATATCTAAAGAAGAGCAACAAAGATGGTGAAGGGTGTAGAGAATGAGTCTTATGAGGAGTGTCTGAAGAACTGGGGTTGCTTACTCTGAAGAAAAGGAGGCTCAGGGAAGACCTTATGGCTCTGTTCAACTACCTGAAAGGATGTTGTAGACTTTGTCTCTTACAACTAATGAGTGATGGGATGAAATAGCTTCAGACTGTGCTAAGATAGGTTTAGATTAGATGTTAAGAAAAATGCACACCAAAAGTGTTGTCAAGCACTGTAACAGGCTGCCCAGGGAATGGGTGGAGTCTCCATCCCTGGAAGGCTGTAAAAGACATGTAGATAATGGTGATTAGGGACATGATTTAGTGGTAGGCAGTGTATTTTTGGTCTTGATCTTAAGGGTCTTCTTAAATCTAAATGATTTTGTGATTCTACTCTGTATGTTTACCTGTTTAGAAGTCTTCTGTTAACTCACAGAATGACTGTTTTAAAAGGGAATCACTGAAATTATGATACCAAGGCAAATAATTTAAAGAGAATTTCAGAATCCATCAGAAGAAACTGGTGGATGTGAAAATGCTGATCTCTGGCATAGCTGGATGATTCAGATTCATTAGATGTAAGCAGAAGTAATTCCCCTTTATCTACACTACACTAAACTTTCTACCATTTAATACTATTACATTTGCCTTGCCCTTATGTGAAGACTTGAGTTTGGGTCTATTTCTTTACAGAGCAAAGCAGCTGTTTCAAAGAAACTGCTTTATGATCAGTTTGGTGGATATATTCCATTTGATAAAGGGATTTTCCAGCATGCACTGCACTGCTAAAAACAAAGAACTAAGACTGTAATGGGCTGTTAGAAACTCTTACATAAACCCCCACTCTGTGTGGTTCAGGGGGAGGGTGTGGACTGGAGATCAGTACAGTGTGTCAAAGAGTAACCGTTGATTATTCTGTTTGCAGAACTGTAACGGAAGAACAGGAGGGAAAAAATCATTGACAAAGCAATGGTTCCAACATCTGTCACCTCTGTTTCATCCTTCCTAAATGGGACAGTGGGCTCTGGATCCCCTTTGCCAGCATGTCCTGTGCATGTCTGTCTGGTAGAAGCTGTAGATCAGGGTTGAAGTGCTTGACAGGCCTGGTATCCTTGTACAAACACACACACACGCTCACCTCATCAAAGACTGCTTGGGAATCTTTTTATTAGCAATAGTGGAAACAATTAAAGATCAAAGAGATTGAGATGTATGACTTTGTCTTGTGTTTTTATTTATGATGTGCCTATGCCCAAGCATTTCTGTCTTAACTTTTCTGTCTCCATACTTCTGTCCCCATAAGGAAGCTGTCTTCATATTCTTTCTTCTTATGAGTCCTTTCAGTAACTCAGGACTAACCTACTGTACATGACAGGAATCCTAGAGGAAGCAGCAGCCTCATGACACTGCTCCATTAAAAGAACTGGGTGCATACTGACTGTCACTGCAGTTCAAATAATGCTGATATACAAGGTAGCAGGTATAGTTGATGGAGACTACAGCATTCATTTCACCTCACTGAGGATCAGAGGCAGTATTATCAGCATCACAGAGTTAAGTTTTGAGTAGTTTTGGTAAAAGGTTAAGATCACAAGTGACTAATTTGCTGATGTGTTTTACAGCATTTAATCTCTGAATAGTGAAACTCTGCCCACTCTGGCTCCAAGTACCCAGTATTTCTGAGGTAGTTCAGTATGCACTTCTGCATGAGCCCTAACATATTTAACTGTGTATAACCTTCATTTTTTCATCGATGTGTTTACTATTGCAAATAAATAATTGCATTACAGACTTCTCTACTGCTAGGGCATGTGTAGACTATCTTCAGTCACATCAGACCAGCTGTTTTCTCAACTCTTGAAAGGTTAATAATTTTTTGTTTGTTTGTTTTAAGTCAGCACTAGCCTGGTATATCTTTCATATTTCTGGCCACTTCTCTTGACTGCCCACTTTTCCCTTCAGTATTTGTGTAGCTGCTTAAAAAAAATATAATTTAATGTTGGACACATGAGCAGGGTGTATAGTTCAAAAAGCCACTTGCTCCCTCATTATTTGGCACTGTTTCTCATGTTTGCTCTGTGACTCTCCAGTGTAGCTGCTGAGAGAAAAGGGAGTCTGCAATCTGAGTAATCCCAGGAGCTGTAGGTGGAATGCAACTGGCAGGTTAAGTCACCCAGTGACTTTCCCAAAGCCACCTGAGAAGCAGTTCCTCCAGTTCATCTGCTTGTGGGAGCCAAACATGTCCCTGCTCCCATTTTCTGTGGTGCTAAATTTCTTACCACCAATTTATCTCCTCTCTCCTGACCTTTTCTGGCTGTGTAAACCTTGTCCTTAAAAACGTGTTATACTTTCAGGGCTCAGCCCCTAGGTCCACATGTACACAGCCCTCCTATGGAGAAGAAAGCCCCAGTGTTTAGACAAGGACCAAGGGACTCTGACCACACTTGGGGGAGCTCCATCACCATTACCTGTTGGAAACCCCTTCTGACTGGTGAAACAAATTCTCCTTGTCCTTCTCCAAAGGGAGCTGGTAATTTTGGATTCAGTTAAGGAAGTGATGGTAGGACCTCATCTTCTGCTTAGCATCAAAAGCTCCTACAGAGCCTCCGTGTTCTAGACAATAGTATAAAACTCCATTTTTACAGGTAATTTCATCTTATAGTAGAGAAATAGATTCTGCTTTTTTTTTTTTTTATTGCACAAAGGGCTTTATTTGCCTAGTGGACTTTCTGCCATATTCTGTGAGGAAGTAAACAGAGACTAGTGTCCAAGTAAAAATCACCACGTCAACAAAGTCATAGCATGACATTGCCAAACACTGTATGAATACAGATGAGCCTCAAGCATGAGAATATTTCTGTGATTACAGTGGATTTTCTGAAGGCCACTCTTTCTTCCACAGAGCTACCACCCATGCACAGGGCTGCAAGCCAAAAAGCCAGGTTGTGTTGTGGTTATTCAGCAGATACTCCAGGGCAAGGGATGGGACGCACTCCATCCAGTGAAAACATACACTGGCAGAACTAGGGAATCATAGCTCTTCACACAGATCATAATGACTTGCACACACTCTAGATTCAGAGTAGTCAATAGACTCCAATATGCTATACAATCTTTCTGTACAGAGCTTTTTCTACCAGATAGAACTTTATTTGTGATATGAGGCAGGGAGACAGAGTCAATCTCTCAAGGGTCGTGGCCTGCATAGAATTTGGACAAAAAGTCTTTAGGTCGTGGGGTTTCTGTCTCGTGGAAATACCTCATGATGTGAGTCCTCTGCTTCCAGACATGAATGGTTTCTTGAAGATCCATTTTTCCCTGCACACAGACAAAATAATTTTAAGACTATTTCTCAGAGCCTGAGTCTAACAGCACTATGAAAGTTATACAAATGCATTTAGAAAAACCCTTAAGATGGCTGCATCCACAGTTCTGTACCCCTGGACTGCCTGTATCACCTGTACTGAAACACAAATATAAACACTCTTGCTGCCTTGTGACTTTATTGCTTCATGTCCTACACAAACAAATCACTTGCATCCACAGCACAGCTTCCCAGCCCTGTGCAATAGGCAAGGGACCCTGCCCCCTCTTTAGAACCTGCCTTGTTTCTCTCATGGCCAGCAGCCCCACAAAAATTCTACATCACATTCATGGCTTTCATGGTTTTTTGGTTGGTTGGTGTTTTTTTTGAAAAATCATAAATTAGCTGTAAAACTGAGCAAAATTGGTGCAGAGGGCTTTGCACCAGTATCACTACCACAGAGATACTGAACATAACTTAATTATTCCACTCTATGAATTACTGTACTGGCTTCAGTGGATGGCAGCACAAGGCAATATGAGACTGCCTGGAATTGACACCTACTGTATCATCTAGGACTGTAGCCCTAGATTTTTTTTCATTGTGTAAATACAGACTAACTCTCTTGAGCTGAAAGAAATACAACAGCTGAGCAGGGCTGTCCCTCATTGGAAGCTTTATAATGCATCAGAACTGCAGAGGTCAGTTAGACCTCTAGTAAGAGGTCAGCTCAGACCCATTCTGCAGCCTTGCCCTACTCTGTTTGCTGATTACTATTTTCAACCAGTTTTGTCTCAGATCCAAGATAGAACCAGATGCATTACAGACTTGGAGTGTTTTGCCACCCAAAACCAGCATCCCAAGTCATAGAATTATTTAGGTTGGAAAAGACCTTTAAGATCACTGAGTCCAACCATAATGGTCCTGCCACTCTAATGTATGTTTCAGAATCAATAAAAACCAATAAAAAACATACAAACAAAAATCAAACAAACAACAATCCAAGCAAGCAAACAAACAAAAACATCAAAACAACTTGTTCTTTAAGTTACCACTCTATTTGCCATATACCTCCTCTGCACACTGGAAGAGCCAGCACACCTAATGACAGAAATCTGTATTCCATCAACTCTTGACTTAGGGGAGTTAAAACCCTATGTTCCTCTGCACGCTGAAGCTGCTTGATCCCTTATCAACAGGTCTGTGGACAGAGATAACCAACGTGGATTGCACAAACTGAAATAAAACTGTCCCTCTCCTCCCTAATGCTCGACACCAACTCTCAGCTCTCATGTTATTTGTGTTTTCAACAAAAACTAACAAAACTAACCTTAATAACCAGCATGTCTATCACCCGTGGGTCTGTAACGTGGGCATTCCTCATGAACATCTCCCGCACCTTGTTTCTCCCCTCCTTCACCGTGATGTCCAGCTGGTATAGGTGCACTATGGAAAACAACACCCACAGAGATCATACGTATTTTCATTTTTCCCCACTGACACCGTGCAGCTCAACACTACAAAACACTACCCGGTTATTTGTTCTTGCAATGGCTGCCTGCTTCACTAAAGTGAATAAACATCGCAGGCTACGGCAAGAATCCCGGAGCAGATTTGAGGATGCAGGCAAGCACGCCCCACACCCCGCCCTGGAGAATCACGGCTACATTTCGCCTTCCTTTAGCTAGAAAAACTTAAGTGGCACGTAAAGCATGAGGAGACCGAGACTGCCGTCCAGACCTCCCTCGGTCTCCGGGACGGGGAGGCAACCGGGGCACGGAGGGCGAGTCCGGGTGGGGCAAAGCAAGTCTGGGGGTATCAAGGTCGGGGAGGGCAAGGTAAGGCCCCGGAGGGCAAGGCAAGGCCGGGGAGGGCAAGGCAAGGCCGGCTGCTCCAGGCAGCCGGGCCCGTGCTGCCCCCGGTAGCGGCCAAGAGCTCACAACCCCACAGCCGCTGCAAGGCCCCGAACAACGGCGTTCAGCCCCACGTAGGCAGCGGGTCTGAGCGGGGAAAGGGCCACGACGGCTTGAGTCGGGACCCCTCGCACCCCGGGAACGCCGTCACCCCCCGATGAGCCCTTTCAGACCCGAACTGATGCGGGGCCGTTACGACCTTGAGCTCGCGCCCTCGCCCGCGCATGCGCGTGTCCGGCCCCGCGCCGCTCACCCGTGTTGGGCACCTCGCGGTACCAGGCGCGGTACAGCTCCCTCACGCGCCGCTTCGCCTCGCCCAGCGAGCGGCTGAAGATCGGCTTCACCGCGGCCGACGCCGCTCCCTTGCCCGCCACCGCCATCTTGCCGCAGCCACCGTCAGCGCGGCGACCCCTGCCCCTTCGCCGCCGCCGGTGGGAAGGCGTGCGGGCACGGCAGCTCTCTATTGGCCGGCTGCGCTGCCACTCCAGCCCTTCGGGCCTGGCAGACAGCTAAATTGGTCGGGAGAAACGCCAATCACCGCTGGCCGCGAGAGGAGGAGGAGACCGGGGAGGAGCCTCCCGGGACCTTGCGGCCTGCACCATACGGTTTGAGCCTCGGGGGCCGGGCCGAGCAAGGGCCGGGGGAGGGCGGCGGGCCATGGGAAGGCCGAGAGGGGAGAGGGACTGCGCAGTGGGTGCGAGGAGAGGCGGGGTTAGCCTGGCAAGGCCCACCGAGGCGGCCTCAGGACAGCCTCCCTGGGCGGGGGCTGCGGGCGGAGAGGGCCGGCTGTCAGAGCCGTATAGTACAACGATCTGTTTGTTAAAGGCCACACGACCTGATGTTTGCACAGGCAGGTTCACTTCTTTCAGTGAAGTCGTCCTTGCTCAAGCTATGCCCGTGCTTTTTATCCAAACACACGACTAGTGGAATCCTTGACGTTTGAAGTTTAGTTCACAGAAACCTTCTCTTTAAAAACACGTATGTGCTGGTAAATACAAACCCAAGGATGTTCAGTTCAGTGTCATCGAATCAACCAGAAAAGTAACACTGAAAGGATCATGAAAGAACAGATGGGGTGCTAGCTGTAAGGAGAGAAATGTCAAGTAAGTACCCGAGGCAGATGTATAGCAGGACTGTGAGACAATCACAAAGAGGAGGGCATGAGAAAGAAGACTTTTCAAGCCACTTTTATTCTTTCAGATTATTTTTTAGATTAAAAGCATAAATGTGCACTTCCTGCTGAAGTAGAAATCTTAAAAATTGCATTAATAAGTATTTCCATAATTTGTTAGCTTTCATAGCTTCCAAAATTACTATTGGAAAGATAGATACGAACGTGTGCACGTGGATGGACTCAGTTGCGGAGTTGCTTTTTGAATTGTGGTTATGAGTAGAAGCTCCTTTATGACAAGTGTCTTTTCAGCCATGTGGTTAAAAGGTAGGTGCTACTAATCTAAACATAAACATACTGTAACATCTTGCAAAACAATGCCAGGGATATTGAAGGAAGAAAGAGACAGGGAGCTCTGAAATGTACAACTATACTGTTTCAGAGTAACTCCAGACTTTGTGGTTCCAAACCTGTCCAAGAGCTGACTTGATGTGATGCCAAAAAAAATATTACTTTTCAGGACCTAATTAGAGGAGATGGTAACTCCAACCATCAGGATTTATCTTGAAATAGGAATATCTGTATTTCATAAATGACCTGCTTCTGTGGCTGAAACACCATATGAATTATTTATGTACCATAGATTATCATGTATATTTATTATTATGTATTTTTTCTTGGTATTTACTCCTAATGGAGACATAGTGTGACATAAAGGTTGCCAGGACTAAAACTTCATTTCTTTGGTCTATAAATGAAAACAAAGCAATACACATGCAATAGACATGAGTATGCAGTAGACAGGAAGGAACCAAAGGGATTATCTATGTATTGGATGGTGAGGTTTTTCAGGAGCATTTCCCTGAAAATGTCCCTTTGTGGGAGCTGAAGCTCTTGCCCTGCCCATCATCAACATAAGCCAAATCAGCTGACTGGCTTGTTTTTCAGCAAGGCAGCCAGGGCTGTGCTCCTGAGCACCAGGCAGAGGCACTTGCTGCTGGGTGGGACAGCGTGGTTGGGTGTGCTGTGGGGTAACAGGGAAGAGGATGGTCCAGGAATACCTGCCAGACCTTTCCAAGTTTTATTTGCTTTTAGAATTGGCAAGACCCCAGGACTGTCTTTTATCTGGGATGCTCTTGTATTTCAGTAAACTAATTCAGGACTAACAAACCCTGCAGTAGCTGTGTCCTCAGTGAACTGCTGTTGCAACGAATGAGAGCCCAAAGTACAGCAGAGCTGGCTGATTAGACACACAGGCACTTGCAAACTTGATTCGTCGCTTGCTATGGCTGGCTGATTCAAGATCCTGAACTGGAAGTAAGCTAAAGTATATAAACGGGCTTGATTCTTTACACAGCTGGGGACATCTGCACAGACCTGAGAGGTCTTAAGTGGAACCTGGCACGATCCTGCCTAGACATGCAACATTTCTGACTGAGCTTGCACTGGTGGTGGTCTGAGTGAAAGGAGGGTGGAGTGCACTTATCTTGGGACAGCTCGCACCAGGTACGGGTGTGGGGATTTCGTGAGGGCAAAGTGACCATCCTCTTGCAGCCTGGGCTGGTTCTCTGGCAGCACAAAGGTGAATTTCTGAAGGAGAGTGGTAAAGAAAATGAAGAGCTCCATCCTGGCCAGCTGTTCCCCCAGGCAGACACGGCGACCTACAGGAAAGGGAGTAGAAAGGGTCTATGAAAGAGGACAATAAAACCATGCTGGAGTCCCCATGAGGAGCAGATCACTCCTTCTGCTGTACCTCTGACTTACAGCTGGATCCTCCCCTCAGATTTACCTGCTGAGAAAGGCAAGAAGGCCTCTGGTTTCACAAACTGCCCCTTTGCATCCAGGAAGTGTTCAGGGTAGAACACATTGGGCTTCTCCCAAACTGCCTCATCCTTCAGCACGGAAGACAAGTTGAGGATGACTGTTGTCCCCTGTGCTCCCCCACAAAAGGAAAAAAGTGAGAACAGCAGCATTATCTTGGCACAACGGGTCAGGGCTTTAGTCCCCTTCTCACATCTAATAGCAACCATCACTGAGGGATTCAGATGAGGCACCAGTTTCCTCCTCTCTGTCTACTTAAAGCAGAGGTGAAGCAGACACTTTGCCAATGACATATAGCACCTGCCCCATGCTCTGAAGCACCTGAACTTTGGCAATTTGTATCCTGACAAAGGCCATTGTGTACAAATGCCAGTTTCATGGTGACACAGTGGAAACAGCCCCTGCTTCTCAGATCCTCCTGGACTTGTTTTACAGCTGGAGAGAAAAAGCTGACTGACAGACTTCAAAGCCCAACTTTCACAGGGGCCACGGGAAATTGAAAAGCTTTCCTGCTTCACATGTCAATGATCATAGAGGAGATATTGCAAGGGTAAAAAAAAATCCCAGGCTTGCATTGCCACCAGGCTGCCAGGGCAGCTGCCTATCACAATGGCAGTGGACTGAATGCCAGTAACATTTGAATAGCTTCAGAGATGAGAATTTTAGCTACTGTCATCTTAGGAAAGCCAGTAAACTGGTGTCATGTGCCTCCAGAGAGCCTGTTAGGCCCCGTTACTTTCTCTTTCCAATATAGGCAGCAAATGTCACAGCTCATCAAGAGGAAAGCAAATGTTTGCACTGTGCTGCCACTGAAGTCGGGTTCCCACAAACCAGCACAGTCCTAGAGCACAAATGTGACCATCTGCTTGGATATTTCAAAATGTCCTATTTCAGTGCTCACCAATGACTGTAATTTGGGGCTGAAGTGCAACGCTGGAGAGTTGTGTGGGGTCACCCACGCCCCATGCCTGGTCCCTGCACATGGAGAGGATTCTGCATGGCCCATCTGGGCACAGTCACCTTGGGAATGAAGAAGCCTTGTAGCTCAGTGTCCCGGTACGTCATGTGAGGTAATCCAACAGGAATAACATCCCCATAGCGTTGCACTTCATGGATCACAGCATTGGTGTAGGGCATGGTCACTTGGTCCCTCATGGTGGGTGATCTCTCTCTGCCAATCACTTTATCAATCTCTGCATGGACCTTACCTGAAAGCAGCACAGCTGAGGAATTAGAGTGCCCTTAGGTAAACAGATGAGGCTGGTACAACTATAGGAAGGCTGGCAGCATGAGACTGTAAAAACTGGGTGAGAACAGGACAAGCAATCATACAGAACAGAAACTAGAAGGGAATGTGTTTTTAGTTGCTCAGAACCTTCTGACAGTGTCTTTAAGAAAGGCCTTGTCTCTTGACATGCTACCTTACCCCTCCTCTATGCAGCTGAAAGGGTACCTGGGCAGGCAGCATGAGATAATTAATACAGACTAACATCTATTCCAAATACTGGAAGGAGGGTACTCTGGCCACTAGAAGTCCCCAGGTAGCCTTCAAAATGAAGGTGAGAGCAAACTTGCCCTTCCAGCTCCAGTCTCATTTTATTAGGTCTTCCACCCTGCCACTGGTCTCTGCCAAAAGATGTTTGGGAAGTGTTCCTCCTGGTTTCTGCCAGCATACCTACCACCAAAGCTGTGGTAGTCCAAAATTCCCAAACCATGAAGAGAAGTTGTTCTGTCTCCTTGCAGACAAAGGAGGGTTACAAGAAAGACACCACACCTCTGCCAGTCTTCTGACTTACTTTGTATTTCTGGGTGGAGAAGCATGTACAGAATTGCCCACCGGAGAGTAGTGGAGGTAGTTTCAAAACCAGCAGCAAACAAGTCTGCAGTCACCAGACGAAGGTTGTTGTAGTTGAAACCCTTCTCCTCAGCTTCCTTACCCTGTGGAGAGCAAACAAGTGGATGACTGGAGCAGGGTAATTGCTGGGTTAGACTGTTGGTCCTGAGAAGTACTGAGAAGCACTAGATCCATTTCTACTGACCAAGAAGTTCACTGGGAGAATAAAGCAGGCAACAGTCTGTGTATGACTGATGTACTTTGGTAACCCTGTTACCTCCTGTATTTGAAGGTCATCAGTTACCTCCCTTATGCTGAGAGATAAACACTACACCTGCCTTCAGGACAGAAGTGAGCACCCTGTGCTCTCAACTGAAAAAAGCAGCTGGTCATTGCCACTTGCCATAACATCCTCCCCCAGAGAAGGTGGGACAGACTTATATAGGTTTGATAAGATCATAAAACCCACACATCAGAGAGGAGGCTGCATTGATGTGGCAAATGCAAAATTAACAGTATTTTGAAGGGGGTTATCTATAGCTGTGCTTTACAGATTCTCACTGCTTCTGCCCTGCTATTTTCTTACAAGAAAAAAAAAAAAAAAAAAGATCACTGCTGCCTATTAAGTCTTCAACACCAATTTCAGCAAAACTGGGTCTCTCATCCAAATGCTAATTGAGCTCAGATTTGTTAGCATATGAGATATGACAAGCTCTCTGCATGAGTTCATCTGCTTGTCTTTTCTAATCCTCTTAATACTTTCCTAGGGACTAGCTTCTGTTAAGTTATTCTGTATATTTTGATGCTGTTATAATATGAATAGCAATTAATAAGGCATTTTAAGACTCAGCTGTTATTCCAGTAGTGTATCTCTGGCAAGGGACCTATGGGGCTGACCTGACCAAAGTTAACTCAGTAGAGAGATTTATAAGGCTGGTTTATCAGGGGACCTTAATGAACAGAAGAGATGTGACAAGAGGCAACATGATCAGACTCACATCCACCCCCAGACACTACTGCCCAGTGACATTGGTCACACTGCTCTGTCCTTGTGAGCTGGGGAAAGCCAACACAAGGGCTGGAGGGGCCCAGTGCTCACAGCATGGCAGGGCTCATAATGCAGCGCAGCAGCCCAGCCTGAAGACTATGATGGCAGAAGCAATTCACAGGCAGAATTTGCTATGATTGCTCATCTGGCACTTGAAGTTTAGTGAATCTACATGCAGAAGTGTATGGTGGATGGATGGACAGATAAAAGTATCTTTGATTTTGTACCAACTTTGTGCCTGACTGAATCAAAGGAAAGACTCTTTATTTCAGTGACGTTCAGATTTAGGCTTTCATCCGATCCATAAGGAACTAACTCTTAGCAAGGAATTCAAAGACACACATTCTGAAGTAGATGCAGTCTTTCCAAGTCATAACTTAAAGACAGGCAACAGACTGGGCAATGATATCAAAAAGTAAGTTTGCAGTTGCAGTTTTTTAGCTGATTTTTGAGGTATTGGTCATTAAGATACTGCCCTACACATATCCTGCATGTTGACTTGTTACCTGGTTCAAACTTTGAATTCTCACTAATAATTTTAAATGTCTTCAAAATGGTGCAGGCTGGAAAGAAGGGACTTGCTAAACTCTGAGGGGAATGTGAAGGTAGAAAATGGGAACAAGATCATCAGCAGATATGTTTCAATACAATAAAAGAAGTTACAATGTGAAGAAATTAACACCTTATCAAGACAAAACATGGAATTAAAAATAGGAAAATAGTAAGAGGTTTTATACAGCTTTATGAGCAGAGTCAGTTTCTATCAATCAGCTTAAACAGGCAGAGAAATTGCCCCTGGACTCAAGATGTTCCTCTGGTGTCAACCTACCTTCTCCATTTCCTTTGAAAAGGCATCAGTGAAATCTCGGATCTGATCAGGGTTCCAGGTCTGCATGTGTTTATCTATGAGCACATCTATGAAGTCCATGAATGCCTTTTGCCCTTGAAAGACTTTCTGTGGCACTCCAGGGACTTGCAACAAAATGGGCACCACATTAAGAAGCTGGAATGTCAGAACCAGAGAGAAAGAAAGAGATTATGCGATGCAAAAAGAAAAATAATGAGAACACAATGCCCTTGAGCAACAGAGGGCAGCTTCTTACAGAACATAACTATGCTCTTGGTTTACCTGAGTCAGGAATCCGGCTTCTTCATTCAGGGAGTTTTCAAACAGATGTAACAGCTTCTTGAATGTGGGATCTCCATAGTCAAAGCGGCCTCCGTAGATGGTGGTGCAGATCACGTTGCAGACTGCGTTATTGACAAGAAAACGCAAATCGAAAGGACGCCCTAAAGGGGAAATGGAGGCCAAGCAATGAAGCTGAGCACCACCAAGCTGCCAACCTCAGCTGTCAGCAGTGAGAATACACAGATGACTTCTTTTTTTCTAACAAAAAGGCCCCAAACCACTCAAAGTACAAATACATCAAGTAGGAAGTGAAGATTTTCTCATCTCCTACTACTAGCTGGTTGATCCTTGTTTAAAGGACAAAATTCCCAAGAAAAAATGGAGTTGCAGGGGGTTTTCCTGTGACTTTACAGATAACGTTTTGCTTTGTGTCTAGATGACAGGTGATGTGCTGTGAAAATTCTCAGCTGCACTTTTACTGCAATATGTTCCACTAAACTTCATAATAGTAATGGTTACCTGGCTCTGGAAATAATTTGATTTTATGTCTTTAGTTCTATTTATTTCCTATTTGATTCCTGTTTCAACTAGATTATTGAAGTAGCCCCACTGTGTAAGTAGAATTGTCTTAAAGGTAGAGAAGGGTCATTAATGCACACTGGAAACACTGCATTTGCTTATAAAGGGAGCACTGCATGCAAACGAGAGTGGCTGCAGTGTTACTTGTCTCTCTGCATCACTACATTGAATTTTTCTGTGATCTCTCCATCCTTCTGCAACAGGCTGCCCAGAGGGACTGTGAAGTCTCCTTCTCTAGAGACTTAAAAAACCCACCTGGATCTTTTCCTGTGTGACATGCCCTGGGTGACCCTGCTCTGGCAGGGGGAGTTGGACTCTATCTCTAGAGGTCCCTACCAACCCCTACCATTCTATGATTCTATGATTCTGGATGTGACAAACCTTCTTCTGAATTGACTGCAGAGCACAGAAATCCAGCTTCTTCTATCACTTTCTCTTCCAAGGACTTCTTTCCCATCCCAAAGTTCCTCAAGGTAGAGAGTGTGAATTTCCTTAGCTCCTTCCAGACATGCCCATATCTTGCTAAAACAATCCCTGGAATTATGGGTAGAAGAAATGTCAGGATCTCTGACCTGTACATCAAGCAAAGTTCGCTAGAGAACAGCAAATGTGAATTTGGAGGTACAGCAACATGTGGATAGATGGAAGAGTCTGACCTTGTTCCTACAGCAAGTCTAATACCGGATTACTGCATCTTCTAATTCATTTGCCTGGCTAGCAAAGATGGAGAGGGGGATTCAGTGAGAGCAGCGAGTGCTGCTGAAGCTGTTAAACCATTCAGCACTGCACCTTCTGCTTGTGTGAACTGGGTGGCAGCTTGTGCCATCACACAGAAGCTGAGGATGAGACATATGGGCTGGATGCTGGATAATACTCTGTTCTGGAAGAAAGGTACAATATTTTTTGGTGATGGCAATAACATGCACATAGTGTGTGAGCATAAGTACTAATCACTGGGTGCTGGGAGCTACCAGCTCCAATGCTGGCAGGAAAGTTGTACCATTGACAGTGTCCAAACAGCTGAAGAGGTGTGTGCTAGCACCTGGAGCTTTACTACAGACACTAAGGGGAGCCCGCTTTTCATCAAGTCTGATTTTGACATCACCAAAGGTGGCAGACATAAAAGGTGACTGACCAGAGGGACATTTGAAGGTGGCACTGTAATGATAAAATCTTCCGTCTACCCACCATCTACCCATCCCTTCTTGTGCTGGTGCCAGCGGGGAACATCTATTTCCAAGGGACTTGCCTTCAGATGCTTTTCCATAGCCCAGATGCTCATATACTGGAAAGTATGGTCGGTCAGCAAAGTCCTCTGATCTGTCAACCAGGGCTTCCTTCACTGCTTTATACCCATTCAGTACTACCAGGTTGGTCCAGCAGTTTTGGAGGTTGAAGATGTTTCCATACTTCTTGTGAAGCTGCCAAGATAAAAAAGTATATCCCTGAAAATGAGCTGTACATCATGTCAAAAATATCACCCTATCATCCCTTAAGGCCTTTACTTGATGATTTTTTATCTCCCATTAGGAGACCTTCAGTTGATCCAGTTGATCTTTGACCTTTGTCTTTGCAATGCAATGTCTCAGAGTGGTGCCAAACCACGGCTGAAGTGAGGATTAATGGTCTGTGAGTGGAGAGATTTAGAATATACCTATCCTGGAGAAACTGTTGCCACAACCAATGTGTAAGTATTTTGGCGTTTGGCAACACAAGGTCAAGGATATTTTGGGGGATTTTCAAAGGCTGCATGCTCAACAACAAATTATTTGCTAATACTTGTGTTTATTTTGATCTGAAAGACTACACAAGTTTGAAGTTAGTCTGCTTCTGCTAGAAGGAACTCTTGATGACAAGGTGGTATGTACTTTTTTTTTTTTTTCAATATGCATTTGTTCCTAAAGATTTATTCAGGCCTCAGTGCCCAGGAATATGGCAATTCCACACTGGAGTCAACTTTCTCCCTAAAAGGAACGTACATATCTAGTAAGACTGGTAACTGGCACATGCTCTGTATCTGCTGTGATTCATGAGAGACATGATGCTGACAGCAGTATGGCTGCAGAGGTGAGAGCCTGTTGGGTGTGCCCTCACCATGGGAGCTTGCTGGGGAGCTTAAGTCTGTAGGGAGACAAGGACACAGACTCCTAGGAAGGCAGGTCAGAGCTCCCCTGCTAGTCAGTAACATTGCACAAAGTGCTTTGGACCGTATTGCCATGTTGTTGGAGGACAGTGCAATAGGCTAAATGTCTTCATTTCTGTGCTGTAGCAATGCAAAGAACTGAAGTACCTAAGACTGTAATTGCAGTGGAGTTGTAAAGAGAATTAGGCCCGCACTGGCACTAGAAATACATCATTAAAAGTGATTGTAGTCACTGTGGCCCTGACATGATAAAAAGGTAATCTTTTGGGCTATATACAAGCGAATCATACAAATGCTATCTTTAGTTTCTCCATTTGGCAGGTTTTGGACAGACAGCTGAACAGTGCCAGCCTAGAGAAAAGGCCTTTAGTGTTTGCAGACTGAAGCACAAAACCCCTGTGGTTTATTTGCTGCAAACTGTGCTGTGCTTTTCCTTGGAGAAAAGCTAAGCCCTGACTTTGAACAGGAACGCTCCTGAGATGCTGGGCGTTGCTGAGGCAATTCCCGCAGGCTGATCCTTCAGCTGAAACTGTCCCGTGCCTGAGTAATCCCAGGGGAGGGGGATCATTCCAGCAGCCACACCCCCAGCTCACAGGTACTTGCTTTTCCTCCCGTGTTTGTACATCTCCCTGCTCCCTTGCAATCACCCACTGAGCTCAACACAGACACTGGGACAGTGAGGCTGGCAAGTGCTGGTGTGTGATTATCTATTTATCTATGGGCCAGGTCAATGTCCTTAGGCACAGAGTGGCGTAGTACTGGAATTTTGAGAGAGCAATACCCTTTGGCTTTGTGCAAGGGTAAATGGCAGCATCACAGAATCACAGAATCACAGAAATTAGGGGCTGGAAGGGACCTAGAAGATCATCTAGTCCAACCCCCCTGCCTGAGCAGGATCACCTAGACCAAGTCACTCAGGAACAGATCCAGGCGGGTCTTAAGTGTCTCCAGAGATGGAGACTCCACAACCCCCCTGGGCAGCCTGTTCCAGAGCTCTGGCACCCTCACTG
>VYZU01038778.1:26053-100040 GCA_013401355.1 Ceyx cyanopectus
CTCCTCTCCTCTCCTCTCCTCTCCTCTCCTCTCCTCTCCCCCACACTTCTTCTTTCTTCCTGCTCCTCTCTCCCCGAAGTTGCTGGCCTCCGACTGTGGAACTTCGCTCAAATCCCTGGCTCCTGCTCCGCTCAGCTCAGCCTAGGGGGAGTGGTGATGGTGGTCATCCCGCCTCTTCCTCCTCCTCCAAAGCCAGAGCTCAGAGGCCTCTTTGTACTGCAGGTTGCAGCTCCTGCAGTGGTGCCCTCTGTGGGGCAGGACTGGGTGATGCCAGGTGTTTGAGTGCTCTCTCCCACAGCCAAAGTAGAATCGCAGTTCACAAGTAATCCAGTCTTGCTGCGTTCTTGTGGGATGATTTTGAAAAACTTCATTTCAACCCATGCAGCCTTCGTGTTTGTGTAGACAAACCCAGGGAGAAGCAGCTCCTAAACACAGATCATCAAGGTTTCTGTTTGCAGGGATGAGGATATGTTCCATCTGCCCTTAAGAAAGCTCAGGTTGGGTCAAGCTTTCCCTTACAAAAAGCATTTGAGAAAGAAAGTAATCTAAAATGTTGACCTGAGACTTTAATTTCTGTTTCTGGGAACAACAATTCAGATGTCATTTGGCACAACGACCTTGATTTTTGTAGCATACAACTCGGCACAAGGGAGAAAGCACATACGGTACAAAGAGCCTCAAATCTCCAGCCTTTGGGGCAGCAGTAATGCAAATACAATTATGGAGATAAAGTATTTCCTAAAGCAGCACAGCCATGTGCTCCTGGCATCTCTGCCATGGGAGATCAATAAAGATCGCTCTTATGACAGTTAGTTCTAGCTAAAGAGAAGCAGTGAACCCATCACTGTTTGATCTGTGATCTCAGCGTGATCAGAGAAAAGCTCCTCGTGGAGCAGTTGCTGCAACAATGATGGAAAGCTCAGGATGCAAAGTGATGCACCTGCAAAGACTGTGCAGGCAGCCAGGGCCCCAAAATGCCCCCCTCGCCCAAACTGGCACCTAAACGCTCATGATCTGCATGCAGAGGTTTCCTCACTGGAGTGTCCACAGCAGGATCCTGCGTGTCCCTTGTGAAACCCTCACGACTCACTGTGCATCCCAAGTACCTGTGAACAAACATACGCAGCATGGGAAACAACCAGTGAAGTGCCCAGCCCCTGCACACCTGCAGAGTGGTGACTTCTTTCAGATTGCAGACGTGGCAGGGTAGTTCACACGGCTGGCGAGATGCTACAGATGGACAGGGTCTTGAGAAAAGAAGCTGGAAAGGAGGAGTGGTTGTGCTTTACTCAGAGGAATATTGAGAGCTTTGCCATGGGACAGGTGATGAGCCACCCAAGTGCCTGTGGGCAAGGAGAAGACAGCAAAGCATCATGGGCAGCTTTGTGCCAGGCACTCACTGCAGAGCAGATGATCAAGGAGAGCCAGTCAGTGGAGCCATCTCACACATTCACAGGCATTAGCACTGACTCATGGGTGCACTTTAACTGGAAGGGCTGTATGGTGAGGCACAATGCAGTTGGTTTCTGGAGTGTGCTGAAGACAATTTATTTATACAGGTGATCTACGAGTAGGGGGGATGCTCTGCTGGGTTTGCTATTCACAAAAAAAGAGGAGGAATTGTTCCAGGATGTGATGGTCAAGGGGGGGTTGCCAGCAACGGCCATGAGACTGTGAAATATTAAATCCTGCAAGAAGTCAGCAGGACAAATAGCCTTGCTGCCCTTGCCTTCAGGAGAGCAGATTTCACATTCAGGAATCTGCTTGGCAGGATCCCAAAGGGAGCTGCCCTCAAGAGCAAAGGGGCCCAGGAGAGCTGGTTGTTCTTCAAGGGCAGCCTCCTCAAAGCACGAGGGCACTGAATGTCATTTATTACCTTGACTTTAGCAAAGCTTTTAACACCATCTCCCACAGTATCCTTGTAGTTAAATCAGCAAGATACAGCCTGGTGATGCAGCTGCTAATGTGGGTGGACAGTTGTTCAGATCATGGGGCTCAAAGAATTGGGATTAGCAGTACAGAGTCCAGCTTGTGTCTGATCACTGGTGATGTCCCTTTGGTATCCATGCTGGGGCTAATAAGGTTTAACATATTTATTAATGACCTGACTGATAGAACAGCACTTATAGCAAGCACAGCCTGGGAGAGCTAACAAGAGATGAAGTACCTTTGCAGAGTGGTCTGGGAGCTTGCTGGCTTTTGAGTATCCACCATATAGTGATGGTAGCTTAGGTTTCAGAAGAACCGTTTTCAAAGCAACTAAAGAAACAATGGAAAACAAATCTCTTTCTGAGAGAGAGAGGAAGAGGAAAGGATAATTAACCTTCTAAAGAATGAAAGATGTTAGTTTCCTTTCCTTTTCAGTAAAGGAGTATTTTGAGCAATTTTTGAGTTAGGGGGGAAAAAACCTCCAAATTCATATATATTCATTTTAGCCAGAGGCAGCCTCACTGCACAGAGTGCACGTTTTTGTGCAGTCAATTCAGAGACAAGCCAAGTGAAATGACAGAAGTTGTGTTCAGACATCACCATTCTTCACTGGTGAACCTGCAATACAAACAGAAAGGCAGCCTTAAGAGAAAGCTTATTAATATTGCAAAATGAGGCATCCAGAAGTAAGTTAATTCGAGAGTTGCCTGCACAATTTTAAAGGAACCTTTTTGTCCGTATAATCCATAAGATCATCTTTAATTACTATCTTGTGCTATTTTTCCTTTCCGAAGGACCCTCTCTTTATTTGCTGCACAGGATAGATTACGATAATTTAGTGATCTCCTTTTAATTACAGTATTTGACTTTAAAACCTATTTTGCAGCTTGCTGTTCACCTCCTGCCCATATGGGTGTTTGAGTTGGGCTGTTACACAGTGGTCATCAGTGACTGCACGAGTTTGGAGCAATCAGTACTCACAGCAGCCCTCTGAGGTGCCACCAATGGAGGAACTGGAAGCTTAAATTCAAACAATCCAGTGTTGGTACCTCATAGGAGAAGCCTAAAAGCTGCCACGCACAGCAGTCCCAGACCTGTGCACAGCTCCCAGATGGGGTTGCAGGCAGCTTCTGTAGACTTTCCTGCAGGATTACCTGTTTGGCACCCTGGACATGAAGGTGACAGATTAGCTCCTGTTTATGAAAACTGCTGTAATTAGCCAGCATCACATACTCCTTCTTTGTGTGGTGTGGTGAAAATCTTTCAACGGCCAAATGAACTCCTCCTTCTCTCCCTCTTTGCTTCAGTACTGAGCCAGCCAGGAAGCACTGGTCACGTAACATGAATTTTTCCTTCAGCTTTCAGAAATTTTTCATCCAAATCCCAGCAGGCTCATTGCTTTCCCTCTAACACCATCAGATGGATCCAGATGACATTCCGGAGGTGCAAAGCCTCTTGGAACAGAGCAGAAAAGGTCAGTGTGAAGCCTGCTGTGCTCATTCCCTGGCTGGCCATCTCTCAGGCTTCAGAAGGTCTGGGGCAGGTGAAGACTCCAGAAACCTTTTAAGTGACCTCTTCTAGGCCTAAAAAACATGGTCACCTACCCTGTTACAGACTTTTTTGGGCCTCCCTCCCCCACTCTTGCTCATCCCACACATCATAGTCTTTCCTCCCAGCCATTTTGGTGCTTGAAGGGGGCAAGGGTAGCATGGAGGAGACCAACTTCACACTTGTCATTCACCCTTGCCAGCCTCTGGCAGCAGCAGGAACCACCACCTGCTCGTTCAGACAGCTCTGGGGAATTTGAGCTGAAAAACAGAACTCTCTCGAGCGCACGCAAACCAGGTTTTCAAGCTCTTGTAACATGGCCAAGTTTGAGCACAGTTTTAGAGAGCTGGTGCAATGTGTCTTCCTAACAGAAAACTGCCTCCTGCCAAATTTTGCGTGTAACGCTTCAAAGCATTAAACTGAGAAAGGAAAATATCACCAGAAATTTTTCTAAGGGGTTAGGAGAAGGTCAGATAAACAATGGATTTCTAAGAACGATGTCAACCATTAGAAAGGGATTAAACATTTTTTGGCTGAATGTTCCCAAACAAATGTAGCCTGAGGCACAGCCCCAACTCAGGAAATTTTAGTCTCAGCTGGTTCATTGTGACTTTCTTGGCCTTCAGATGAGCTTTGTACATTGGAAGTACTTCTGCAGCCTTAAGATGGACTATGCTAACAGCTTGTTCATAATAAAGCAGTCAGCAGCACTGAAATAGCCAAGTCTTTCATAGTTACTGTTACTATGACTTGCTGCCAGCCTTCCCACATTGCAAAGAAATCTGTTCTTCAGGTTTTTTTCTTTAAATTCCCTGTGGCTTTCTACCCTTTTCCCTATATCAATCACAGCAGCTCACTTATCACCAAAGTGAATCTTAGCCCAACTTTGTTTCTTTATCCCATCCCATTCTGCACATATCCCTTGCTCTTCAAGAACAACTCTGAACCTGACACGGAAACAGAGGCAGCTCTTGGGCACCATCTTTCACCCAAAGAGACAACTTGGTGCTGTGCTCTATGATGTTGAGGAGCCACTGGGACCAGCACGGCAGGGTGAGCAGTGCAGACACTGCAGGCATCAGCATCCATGTGAAGAAAGCAGCCACTGAGATGAAGTTACCCCCAGACAACCCTAAAGGCAAACTGAAAAGATAAGAGCAGAATGGCTTTATGTCAACGTGGTGTTTCACAGAGTCTGAGATGTCACCAAACTGAGGTCTCACATATTTCTAACACTGACCAGTATGGGCTCCACCAGGTCAGCAAGTGACTAGACCATGGCAGTTATGGGCCCTAACCCCAGTACCCTCATTGTGTTAACTGGGGGTAAAGTAGAAATCAAAACAGATGGCTTGGTTTTAATTGCTGAATTCAAGTCCAGATTCTCTTAGAAGCCTTAATTCCCCAGGCTAAAATGTTCCCATTACTAACCTGAGTTAGCCAAACAGAGCTCAGTTTCTAACCCCAGAAGTTTCTAACCCCCACACAGGAGGTAACAAATCAAAGCATTGTTTCATGGGGTTGTGGTACCAGCACAGGTCTAAAAAGCCTCCCAAAGATCCTGTTAAACCTCTGTGATGCAGCCAGGGTCTGGGAAAACTCCTGCTCCCTGGGAAATGACTGGCAGCCCTTGCCTTGACTCACACTCTCCTGTGAAACTGTCAGAAAAATATCGCTCACACCCCCAGTGCCATAGGCTGCTGATTTGTCTCAGCTGCTGGTTTTGGTTTCTTGTTCTTTAAACTCCTCAAGAGCTGTGAATATATTGCTTTTCTCTTCATGTTTGGTTTAGTACTGATACACTGGGGTTTTTCTTCTCTGTAATGACAGCATCTAGGGGAATTGTGGGCAGAGGTATCGGCTAAAATCCTGTTTTGTTGGAGTTTTTTTTCCAGATACATTTAAATCCTTCTGGGGAAACTCATTCTTCTTTCCTGAGTGTGAGATCAGTGGGACACCTTTGAAAATAATGAGGTGATTAAATCCAGGGTTTGGAAGCCAGACAGACAAAGGTATCTTGGTTTAACTTCTGCCATTGATTTGCCCTGTGAGTTAGAGGCAAACACTCAGCTAGCTGCTAGCTCAGTTTCCTTCCTTGTAAGATGTATTTAATGGGGCTGTTTACTCACTTGTGATGAAACACCTGCAAATTTAGGCCCAGAGTACATTAATGAGGACTGGTACCATAATTATTACAGAAGAAAGAGGCAGGTTGCCAAAAGATCTCAGAAGAGAGGTTAAAAAAGACCCCAAAAAAGTATTTTAAGACTCACTTTTGTTCCAGGAAACATCTATGATCTTCTTCTTCTTCTGGCAGAGGGAGTATTTCACGAGGAGCATTTTGCTGCTGTTTCACTGTGGTGGAAGGATAGTTGGGGATGCTGTATTTTCCATAGTTAGGTCTTTGATTCAGTTATTTATGAATCAAAATTAAAAGGGAAGCTCATCTGACTAAAAAAATGAATGCATTTTTCTCCTGTGCTTATGGCACTCAGAAGCAGACAGAACAACTTTGGATGATGTTTTCTAATAGTATATAAATTAGTTTTCAGGTTTCCATGATAATTCTCTTTCTTTTCACATCAAGCTTATTAGCCTGTTTCTGATGGCTTCTGAACATCCCTAGTTTCCCAGGAAAGCATTCAGAGCTTCCTGTGCTCAGCACAGCTCAGAAAGATGGGATGAAGAGAGGCATTCCTTCCAAAACATACTTGCTGTTACCATTTCCTTCCAGTCGATGGAGGCAGAAGTGACTCTGTTCACATCAGTTTCTTCCCAGGTTGGTGGCTGGGATTGCTCCAATGGGGAAAGTGAAAATATTCTTGCTCTGGTGAAGTGACACGTTGTCTACTTTGCCCTCCTAAGGGTGGGCTCAGAGTGATGCCATAGCAGGGATTCTGGTGCACACTGGTAGCTCCTGCCTCGTTTAAGCGACGCAGGACACATGTTGCTGCCCAGCTCAGGGTCCCTTTTCTCCCCTCATCTGCCACAACTGCACAGCAGTTTTGTATAGGGAAGCTCTTGCCAGCTGAGTTGTCACTGTACAATACAAGGTGTGCAGACATCACCCTCTCAAACACACATTCATTTGTGTGTTTGCCTTAGGCTGGTTCTGGTGGGTACAGCAGATCCTACAGGAACAGGAGAACTGTACCTAGTTTGGGCCCTTGCTGTGCTGGTTTCAGCAGAGGGATGATAGCAGGTGTCTGCTCCTCAGGATTTACACTAGGACTAAACTGTGGGGGAACTGTACCTTGGGACATCAAACACAATCGAGTGCCTGAGCCTGAGCAAACTGAGCCCACTGACTTTTGCCAGTCTGTGCTCAGACTGCCACCGACCACGCTCTGAAGCACTACCAAAAATGCAATTTTTCCCAGGTTTAAAGGACAGTGATCACAGGCTCGGGGCATTTGTGTAAACTGGGATGTTTGCTACAGCTATTTATTAGAGGTTTAGGGTAAACACAAGAAAAACCTTTTTCACAGTGAGGGTGACAGAGCTCTGGAACAGGCTGCCCAGGGAGGTTGTGGAGTCTCCTTCTCTGGAGACATTCAAAACCTGCCTGGATGTGTTGCTGGGTTACCTGGTCTAGGTGTTCCTGCTCAGGCAGGGGGGTTGGACTAGATGATCTTCTAAGTCCCTTCCAAACCATAACATTCTATGATTCTGCTATTCTGTTATTAACATTACACAGCACCAAGTACAGGCATTTGCTGCTGTGCAGCTGAACCTGAGCCTCGGGGGTGGTGGGAAGCACCTGCAGGTTGGGCAGGTTGTGGGCACTTGGGAGTCACTCAGCAGGGACAGTGCTGGTGAAATTGTTCCCATTGCCACAGTAAAGTGGCATGAGCCCAGCTGGCACACCACAGGGGGTCCCAGCTGGAGAGTTACCCACCCCTGCAAGGGGCTGACAGCAAATTGCTGTCCTGATCAGACTACTAAAAATGCACAAGGCTTCTCCCAGCAATCAGCAAAAATCCTAAGGCACCTCTGGCTTTGCTCTCTAACAAACCAGCACAAATCCCAACAATCTCCATGTTCCCATTTTACCCCCAGGTACCTGAGAAGCTTCAAGGGGCAGAAATTAATGATCAGGTAGATAAAAAATAGTGACTGACAGAGAAATCTAAGGAGAGAAGGGAGGCAATGGAAAGGACAGGATGGTCTGGAGAGCAGACTGTTGCTGGCAGAGGCACAGGTACTGGCAAGCCAAGCCCAGCTACAGAAGAAAATGTGCCTGGTGCTCATGGGTAGAAATTGATGATTGTTCTGTCCAGCAGCTCATGATCTCCTGAATTCTGCCCTTTGTTCAGCAGCCCATTAAGGCAGCAGAAGGTGATGAGCTAAAGAACTTACAGCTCTTCTATTAGGAAACTATAACTTTAACAGCAAAAATAAACCGTGCATTTGTCCATGCACCTTTTACCCGAAGGATTGTTAATCCACTGAAATTAAAATACTCAAACATACAATTCTGATGATCTAAAACCTCTGTTAATCATTCCTGAGAGCACAGAGTGCTTGTTGTTAGGGCACAGAGTTGATTATTTTGCTGTTTTCATGAATAACACAGTGTCAAGCTCTCATTAGCAATTTTTCATGGCTTTAGCTGCACTTTTTCTGTCAGCATAAACAATGGCTTGAATACAAGTCAGTGTTTAGAAGTTTTTAATCAGTGTGCTAGAAACAGAAGTTTATTGTGTGTTACTATGACAGTGAAACAGGTTGGTTGTGTTTGATTTCTGCATGATGCTCCTAATGATAGTTTTTGCTGCACAAATCCAAACGTGCATTGGAAATCAGAATGTAATTTTATTTTTTTTTAACGAATAAAACACCACAAATAACTGTTTTGGTTTGAAACATTGGCTCAAATATGCCCACAGCTTGATTAATAGCAGTGGGAGCATATGGAGTGAAATAGAGCTGATGAAATCGGGAAAATGCAGGCGAGATTTTACTACGGAGTGTTTAGCTGGTTGGGTACCTTTGGAGCTCCTCTGTAATGATATGTAGGCTATTTTTGCCAGTATTAGTTGCTACATTCTCATAGCAACTGTACATAACAAGCTTATTTTTCTGTGTTCAGTTTCTTACTTTCTACAGCTATGCAACTGTGGGTTTGTTTTAGCAGAAGTTGCATCAACAAAAACGCCCACGCTCTTTTACCCACGGCTACAGTAGCAGTGATCTTTGCACGGGAAGGATGAATGACCAGAGGTGGGGCCTGCAAGGAAAACTGAAAGTGTTTTCCAGTCAGAAAGGCTGAATGGGTGTCTAAAGCCCTGAGGTGCCATGCTGTGGGGGTTGGGAGTGGGAGAGAAATGACATGGGAGGCATCAAGGCCTCTAGTGGATTGACTCTGCTCCTCTCTTGCTGATGGCAAAACACAGAGCTCCTCGACATAAACAACTTCCCCAGCTGCAGAGAAACAACAGCCTCCTAAACCTGCTGACTCCCAGGTCCTCCGGGGACAGCTGCCTGGCCTCTTGCTCACAGCTTAGGGACGGGTGTTGCTGAGCAATGGCAACATGCAGGGCTGAGCTAGTCAGGAAAAAACGAATGGCTTTGTAGTAATAACACTTTTAAAGCTGGACTGCTTAAAAAAACCCTGAAAATTTGGAAAGCCATGCCACATGTTGAGATGACAAACCTGAGATCTTGAGTGTACTGCATACAGGCACCATGACCATGAGTCAATGCCTTTCCACAGCTCCTTTCACACTTGTGTTACTCCAGGGCAGGACATTTATTCATAACCAGAAAGAAGTAAAGGACTAAGGCAAATCTAATTACTTTATACTCTTCATTCCCTATTCCAAAATCCAAAGCTTTTTAATTTGTCTTTGCTATGTTTTAACTTATGGGCCCATTATCTGGGAAGGTCTTTGTCCTTGGGATTAAAAATTCAACAACTATTTCTGAAGTTGTTTTCCTGTGCAATTCTTACCAAATTGATAGTGAAGGGCAACTCCTAAGGACAGATTCATGATGGATGGATCCCAACCCTGAGTGCACCTGTAGAAAGAGAGTCCACATGGGCCCCAACAAACACACCTTGCTGCTCGTGGTGCCTGGAAGGAACAGTGGTAGGGGAAAAAGATTCCACCCCAGCCAAGGTGTCTTCTGTGGTCTTGGCGTGAGGGTGAAAGCTGCTGCTGACCACGCTGTCTTCTCCTGGCTGGTTACTCTGGGGAAACAGCTTCAGATCCTCAGGCCACTGGTGCCTCTAGGTCACACAGCACTGGAGTTAAGCAGGGAGTACAATGGGATGGCTGCAGATCACACAAGAAGTCAATAACAGCAAGATTTGCCACCAAAAAGCATTCACAGTGCAAGTGCAATGTGCAGAGTCATCCACACCTCGTCTTACTTGCTGCTGAGCTGATGAAAACAAGTGCCAAGCCCTGAACTGTGGGGCACAGGTGATGGACAGTGGTGCTGCCACCCACCTCTGCAACCCCCCCGTCGGAAACAGGTGCTGTAAAAATCTTCTCTGTGAGAGGAACTTTAAATCTTCTGCCCCATCTGCTCCCACTCTTCCCTGCAGACTCCAAAGGGTGGTTTCTCATCAGCCTGCAAAATCAAGAGGTGCAAAGACCTGGGCTAAAACCTCTATTTTCCCATGAGACCCAGAGAAGCAGCCACAGGGTTCAGCAGGAGCAGAGTAACCACTTTATGCCATTCTCAAATTGCTATGAATGCCCTTTATTTGGTCCACAGCTCTTCTCCCTCTGACCCTCAGCTTTTCACGCAGGTTTTGTTGAAGTCTCAATTTCAAAAGCCTTAAGGTGACAACACTGCACCAGAGAGCCCTCCAGCTGGCACCCACAGTGCAGCCCTGGGCTGGGCCAGGTGGTCAGAAAGGACAGAAAGACCAGGGGCTGGGAGGCAGCAGGTGAGTGACAGCCAGAGTAGGGTGTGGAGAGAGGTTGGAGATTGAAAAAGGAAAAGCAAACTGCTTCACATCCAACAGGCCAGGGTGGATTTTGCACCACAGAGGATGAGGTCAGGACCTATGGTTTCTGCACGAGGTTGAGATGGTTCACCGGCCTGAGGAGTGCCTGTGATGGAAAGATGCTGCTGCATGACATTCTCTGCAAAGTGCACAGCTGGGGGAGGATGTCCCCACCTGCTGCAGTACCAGCTGGGGCTCTCTCTCCTCTGCTGCTCCATCTTGCCATCATCTCCAGAGTCTCTGCTTTGGATTTTCAAGCGTAGATTTCACACACAGCAGAAATCGATGCTGAAGGTATCAAGCAGCAGCCCCTGGTATTGCAGAGCCTCCAGCAGCTCCTGGGGAATTCTTTTATCCTCATCTCCAGCCAAACAGCAGCCAGCCCCTGCTGATGGGCGTGCTTTGCACATGGAATCATTGCATATCCTTTATGGATAAACATCATCTTTTCTCTGCCCAAGGAGGCTGAGTCGTTGGAGCTTCGTTTTAAATGGCAACCATGCCCTTCAGAAAAGCTGTTACCAGCACATGCATTTCCCAGCAAACTGGTTTAAATCTCTTCCAGAGATGTTGATGGAAGTCAGTGCAGAGGAATACTTAGAAAAGGAGCTGCCTTGTCATAACTCTTATTATTCAATCCTCATGCAATCAGGTAATTCCCAAGTGGCTGGCAGGTTTCCTCTGTTACACAATCTCCCCATTTTCATGTTCTGCTGCAGGTCATTTCTGCTCCAGAAATTCTAATTTAGCCAAGATATACAAACCTTTTTCTTTCTTTCAAGTTTAGGGTATCCATAAAATCAAGCCATGAATTGTTTTTGCAGGATGGAGCCTGTAAATTCTTGTACAACAGCCTTCAGAATCCACTCAGGCACTTTGTTTCTTCTGAGCCAAAAGGAAGTTTTATTTCCACCTGGATTTCATGACTGCTCTGAATCATTTCCAGATTCTCTGGAAGCAGCCATGCCACGCTGCTTTAGATTCCTCCTGGCTTGGCTGTAGAGCACTGAGGTAGCACTGAGGTAGCTCTGGTAACGACAAAAGAGAAGCAGCAGGAGACTGGAGACAGGAGTTGGGGACCATGGCCCTGACCTGAGGACAGCCCTGCCCGGGGGTACCTGGCTGAAGGGCTTTAGGTAAATCCCCCCTCTAGAGCACACACAGGAAAAGCCTCCAGTTACCAAAAAACTTTCTCCCTCTGCTGTGACACCACCCTGAAAAGCTAAAAGAATCAAATGCAGCAGGTTCACCCCAGGCTCCTCTATTGTTTCAGTACTCCAGAGCTGATTCCTCACCCATACAAATAAAAGGCAGGGACAGGCATTTCTCTTTTTTTTTTTTTTTTTTTTAGAAGCAGTAGAACAGACACTAGGAAAAAAAAAATCAATTTTTATTCAGTTGAAAAGAAGTCATTTACTCAATCACATTAACTATGCTAAAAATGATTTTTTTTTTTTCTGACTACACCAGCAGTTAAATATTTTCAGCACCAATTCAGGACACATTAGTGACATTTATCACAACAGGTCTATTTCTTAATGTAGAAGGACATACTAACTTCAGTAGCTGCTACTGGGAAAGGAGTCAGCAGAAGACTGCCCTTTCTTTCCAAATACTTAGCGGTGAGAGTAGCAACCTCTAGAAATAAATAACTGCCAAATTATCTCCCAAATCTTTAAATCGATCTTTTAAAAATAGAGTTAAAATAGATATCTTAATATGAGCTATCCATAGATTTCCTTTTTTTTATGTGCTGAATACTCAAAAATGCGAGTAGTTGAGCAAGCATCCAGTACATATCTTTTTAAAATAGTTCTTCCCTCCCCACAATAGCAACCCCAATTTTTATCCAAGTCATGCTGGTTAGATCTCTAGCTCTAGTGACTTCCCAGTAAACACCATGCTGTTCAGTAGCACTAGGACCTGCTACCATCCTAGGAGTGAAAGAAGTCAGTGGCTGGTGAAATACCAACCCACATAAACAGAAAATTCATCCAGTCATTGGCTTCTTATCTCTGAACAGCAAAACAAATCTTAAGCTTTAGTTTTAAGGAAAGCTTGGGTGGTCTTCCTCTTGCTGGGCCAGTTCAGAAGGTCATCGCTGAAGGCAGAACTGATGAAGGCAAAGGAATGAAAAAGCAGCAGATAGCACTGTCTCTGTCCTTTTCAACAAATCAAGTTCGCACAAAACAAAAGGAGACAAGGTTAAAATGAAGTTTATTAGTTTTTTTGGTTTTTTTAAGCTTTTTTTTATATAAAACTGTTTGTGAAACAGCTATTTTATTCCCATGGCAGAGTGACCCCTGAAAGATGCACTAACCCCTTTCTTAAGGCCTTAATAAGAAAAAAAAAAAAAAGATTTTTTTTGTTACTGCTCCTTAAACCCAAATGTTTTAAAATTACATAATTTACACACACACAAAACAACAAAAACAACAAAAAAAAAAAAAAAAAAAGAAAGAAAAAAAGAAAAACAAAAAACCAAGATGCAATTTGTAACCATATAGTGTAGGCTGTTACACTGACATTCCCTCTTCCTTCCTTTGGAAAACCAATATGTAAAATAGAGAGGGCCAAGAGGAATTTCCTGATCAGTTTGAAGATCCACTGACTCCACCAACATTCAGACTTCCTTTACAGTTCCCACCTGGCAGGAACTGTTGCTTCCTCTCACCTGCTTTCAACACTGAAGGCAGCTTCCCGGGGAGAGCGGGGGGTGGGGGGGCTGCCACAAGGGACAGATGCTCCTTTCCCCCCGTGTGGAACAGGTGTCCCACACAAACCAGGTGTGCAGGATGCAGCAAGCAGCAGCTACCTCTTACTTCACAAGCCTCCTCACCTAAGATCTTCACAAGTTTTTACCAGCTTCCACTGTTAGCAATAGTGTTTCTCAAGCACCTCCCTGTGCTGCTCACACCAGTACTGACACCTGTGACCCTCCACAGCCTGCCTTCCTCCAACACCCTACAAACAACTGATCATGATTTGCCTTTTAAAAACTCAACTTTCCTGGTTATTGTGAGAAAGCAAGCAAAAGGAAGGGAGATGAGTCCTGTCTGGAGAACTCCCAGTTCTGCTATCCTTTCCCACAAAAATCTAGGCTCTATGAGCCTTGCTCTGATTTTGGATTTAATCTTTCATTTCACTGTGGGTAGTTTTTAAAGTTTATATGGGGTTTTGTTAATTGTAATCAGAAGCATCCAAAGGGATATAGCGCACCTTTCATTAAAACAAAGTCTTTCAAGACTAAAAAATAGATCTTTATATATATATATATTTATCCCTCCCTCTTTAATTCCCCCCACCTGTTTCCTTTTTCCCCCTCCCCTTCCCACTGTCACTATGGAGATTGTGTCCATGGAAACAGCTGGTTCAGACTCCTTGGTCAGATTCTGTGATGTCATCAGTCTTGAGTGTGATGTAAGAATTGATGAAGGAAGTGCTGGCATTGGCAGGCACGTCGAGAGGGGGCATGGCTGCACAGTGGGAAAGATTCCATTCACTCACGAATGTCCACCACTTTTTATCTCAACAGCCTAACCTGAAAAACAAACAAAACAGTAATATCAGAATGGTTCCTTCTCTCCAGCTGCCAACACCCACCCCAGGCTCCAGAAAAACCCACCCGGCAGCCCACCACAGCAGTAACACCAAGAGAACTTAGTTTTGGGAACTGAAAATGGATGGAAGCACAATGGCAAGTAATTTGTAAAAGCAAATCCATGTGATAAAAATATTAGTTTAACAACCAGCAGAAAATTAAATAAGCCCAGTCACAGAGGAGGTCCAGGATGACAGGACAATCTGTGCCACAACAATGGCATGGCACTCCTACAGAAGAGCCACCTTCAGCAGCCTGAAAGGAGCTCGTTCACCTCATGTTCACTCCTCATCCTCACTTTGAAAACTGCAAACAGAGAGGCCAAGGATGTTCAAATCCGATGACAGCTTCTGGGACACCACATTTTCCCTCACAGGCTAGAGCCAACAATTTTCTACAGGTCACCAAGCTACCATTCAACAGTAGTTGTCAGTGAATATGGAGCAGATAGTGAAGCCAGTATCAAAATTACAGGAGTGTGGCCACAGGAAGCAGGTCTGGGAAGGGGACAGAATTCACAAGCTACAGGAAAATCTGCAGGTAAAGTAACTGGACGGTGGGTCCCTGCTGCCTTTTTTTGTTGGTCTAATTGCCAGATTATGGTGGTGTCAACAGTTCATGAAAACACTAAGCTTGTGATGTCTTTCAAGACAAATGTGGAAATGTCCAAGTACTTGGCATGCTCATTCTCCCTGTCCAGAAATTCTCCAAGGTGAAAAAGTGAACTTCAGGAGTTTTCCAAGTTGGTGAAAGCTCAGTTCAAAAGAGAAGCTGCAGACCAAGTTAAATTTTCATTAAGCTATGGTTCTTGTCCTCCTTCTGCACAGCCAAGAAAACAAAGCTTCAAATAATACATTCCTTTCTTCCATAACACAAGTGATCCCAGAAGCAACTAGTTTATTTAGTAAGGTTACTTACTTTGATGTAACTTGGATAAATCCCTCCCCACCAGCTAGTGAGCTTGGCAAGAGGAAAAAAACCAACCTCGCGACAGAAGCGATGCACATGGGAAGCGGTTAACGGCATTAGAGGTGTGTCTGGGAACCAATAACACCCGTGTTCATTCAGAGCCAGCAATTAAACTCCAGGAACACCAGCTAAGTGTGATACAGAAGTCAGAGCTGTTCTGATTACCAGCACACCAATTAAATTACATCCCAGCAAGCCCACCTCTTGGCTGCAAACACCCCCGGCGCAGGGGTGCTGGGCTGAGGGCGAAGGAGAGGCGGGTGAGTAGGTATGGAAAGCAGACGGGTCAGCCGTGGAGCTGCAGCTGCAGAGGGCATGAGGGAGGTTCCTCAACAGTTCAGGCAGCTGACCTTTCAGTGGTATTCCTTACTGGGCAACTGAGCCCTCGCTGAAGGAGTGTCAAGGCCGTGTTGCTGTCTCTGGCTCCTGTACAACTGCAGCTTGCCTACGCCTGGCAGCAGGCCAGAGCATTAGGCACTGGCTCAGAGAGGAAACAGGCTCAACACACAGAGAGTCCTTCCTCGTTCCTGGACAAGATCCAGAGCACCAGACTCACTCTCACAGTCACTCTCCAGATCTGGAGTTGATCCAAATGTTCTAGAGGCAACTGGCTCAGGGAGAGAGAAACAACAGAGACAAAATACACTGACTTGCCTGGATGTTATCCAACACACAGGATTTTTCTTAACTTGCTGGGCCTAGGAGTACACTGGGCCTAAGACAGCCCAATAATCTCATGGCCAAGTGCCCACTCTACCTTACACTAGGGTCAGCAGAAGGGCAGCTCCTGTACTGCCAGGACTGCTACAGATCTCCTCTAAATTACTTTAATTTCCACAGTAATGGAGCAATTGATTTTTTTTTCGTTTTAATAATTGGATCTTTAAGATGTGCATGTTTGGGTTTTAGAATGGGGTAGGTTTTTTTGGTCATTTGTTTGTTATTTTGGGAGAGCTGGGGGGAGGCCATGCTGAAGAACTTAAGAATTCAAGACATTCTCAGCATCAAAAATAGGATCTTCAGATAAGAGCTATTTGAGGCAAAAGCAGATTTGGGGAGAAATTATGTCTCGGAGATGCCCAGAGCACACAGTGACATGGTGCAGAGATTCCACAGTCTGCAAGGTCTTAAGACAATACCTTACTGTGATATACCAAGAATTAGCACTGGAAAATAATGCAGGAAACAAAGCTGTGTAAAGGTCTCTGGGACATGTTAGAAGTTCAACAGCACCTTAAAGAATGTCCAAAAATCAGCATTGAGAAGTTGTACCTAGTGCTAAGCAGTTGTAACAGACACCTTGTCTGCATGACTATCATCCTGGTTTAACATATTATATTGACTTTTAAGCTTCTATCATTCCCTTAAAGTGTAAAAGAATCCCAATGGCCTTTACCATGTAAGCAAAAAGTTACTCAAAAAATTAACTGTAATCATTTGCATGGTGTTTTGACAACACTCCAAAGACAAGAATGCTGTTAAAAGTGTTAAAAAAAATCAAGTTACATGGCAGAGCTAAACCAAGTCAGCAGTCAGTCTACAAAGTGTTTATCTTAAACATTACCTGTCTTTTGCTACTGCACTAAGCCCCAGAATTCTCTGATCAATCTCATCCTTCACAGAAAACACCACTAAATTACTTCACAATTACCTAAGAAACAGGTGAGATTTAATGTTAGGGAGGAGCTGAGGAAGCCAGGGAACAGCAGTGAAGGAAACGGATTATTATAATCAGAGAACAGACACGGAAGAGCAACTTCTGCATGACAGCAAGGAAAAAAAGCAACTAGCTTGAGTAAGAAATGCAAGGGAGCAGTGAAATGAAGGCAAGAGACCTGCTTGGGCTGCACTTCATGGAAAAGGTGCCAACAGGTATTAATATTAAACCAAACACTTATTTCACGGAGACCTCCCTGTTGCCATCAATGGCAACACACTCAATGGCCACCCCGCTGCCACCTCTGTGTACCCCCCTCCCCGTGCCAGCCACACAGTGAACCAGGGGAGCAGAGACCCCACTCGATGCTCACACGGGGCTGGACAGAGGCTGGGACTACAGCTGGGAGGGGAAGCAGGGAAGAGCAGTGAGCAGCTGGGTGTGAGCACACAACCACCACCAACTGACAGCAGCTACAGCCCACCAGCCAGGGGAGGTGAGGGACCACAGTAATTATTACAAACTTAGTGAGTTCTGTCCACTTAGGGATATACTTCCACCTCCTATCACCCTTGTCTGTTTGCAAAATGCTGGCCTAAAAGGAATGTAATGGGCTCCTGATAATTTACTTATCCCTGTATTAACATTTCCAGAAAAACAGGTAACCAGATTACAATAGTCTTCAACTCATCCATATTATTAATTCTTCCTCATGCAAAATGTAACATACTCAGATGAAATTTATTTATATGGAAGTATACTATTAACTACTCTGAGACTTCAGATCCCTATGGGCATGATCATGGCAATATGAAGCAGTTTTCCATCACTGGTTTATCTGAGGAATCAGACAGGTGTAACATCTAATGCTTTCCCTTTGTGAAAATACAAAAACGTGAAGTCACTACCCTGAAGAGCACTGTAGCAGGGAAGAAAAAAAACAACAAAACAAAATCCAGTTATTACAAATTCTCTGAATATACACAAGAGCACCTCTATTCCTCAGAGCAGCAGGGAAGGCAGTGGAGGTAGGAAGCCACAGAAGGCAGCACATGGAAACTGCAAACTCTCCCCAACTCACCTGTGCTTGCTTTTATTTCCATTCCCAGGAGTACACTTCCCCCCTCACCCCCGCTCCGACTGCTCTGTGCTGAGGCTGCCTTTCACCATCTTGTTCTGCAAGGAGGGAAGAGAGCAAGGGAGGAGGGGCTGACGAACCAGCAAGCCAAAAGGAGGAGGAAAAAGAAAAAGAGGGAGAAAAGGAAGACAGGGGGGTAGGGAAAGTGAACATACAAAAAGTGAGAGAGAGAGAAAGAGAAGTCAGTATTGGAACCAGACAGATTTTCCAGAGATTTCCCTACGACAAAAGCAGGCAATTCTGCACAAGTAAGGAGTCTGGGATATGAAACCCTGGTTAACTCTAAGAAACACAGAACTTCACATAAAAAGGTAGCACAAGCTGAGAAACATCACTGAAAATCGTCCCACAGATGGCTGAAGACAATCTAAGATCCCAGTGCCACCAAAGGTGAGGTGCCCCATCCCCTCTACAGCCTCCCTGGTGCTTCAGCATCTTCATCAGTTCCGCTGCGACGCAGACACCCGGCGAGCTGGATTTGCCAGGGCAAGCTAACCCTTCACAAGCTGATTAGCTTTCAGACAGTGTTTGCCCTGTAATAAGCTCCTATTTTGCAAAAGTAGCACATTCAGGACATGGATGGTTGAAGCATCAATGCTGACAGAAGGAAATGGGAAAGCTCACTAGGGAGCAGAGAGAAAGGCAGATCCAGTCCCTCTGGACTTAGCTTGCTTATGCCTGAAGTGTCAAGTGCAGTTAATGAGGCAAGAAGCACCTTTGCTCTCCAGGAGCCACTTATGATGATGAGGTGTATTTACCGATGTGAGGCATGGTCTGAAAAAGGATAAGAGGCACTATACTGGGTGGCTTACTCAGTATCAGTGGATTTATAGTTAGTTCCTCCACCCATTAACTGCAGAACAGAAGAATGAGGTCTCTCAGAGCTACAAATTAGCTAATATTGAACTGGTGCTACCTAAAAGCAGAGTTTTAAATGGTCTCATCTCAACTCTTTCTTCTTCTCAATTGCTTACATTCATATCATAATTAAAAAAAAAAAAAAGATGCAATTTGTTCTCATTGCAAAACACTGGCTTTCAACCTGTCTCACTCCTGGCTGGAACTCCCCTCTCCAACCACCACTATGGGAGGAGCAGGATGATCCTATATTCTGCCCTGCAGAAGGACTTGGAACAAACCAGCAGTGATCAGCAAATCACAGGGCAAGGGCAGAGTCCTAGCTAAGCAAAGAAAACTGCTTGACTTCAAAGAAATCATTCACATCTTCACTAGGCAAAAGCCAACAAACTTTGGTGTCAAAGAAAGGCTGCCAGTGTTGAATCTCCATTTGCAATGCCACGCAAAGAACGAGCTGCAGTGGGATAGTTCTGAATAAAATTCCAAATTGTACTGCCTCATTATCAACTTAATTGGCACTTCCCCCCTCCCACCCCCAGGGACTGCTTTAGAAATCAATGTCCCTGCTCAAGATCTTCTCTGGGAGGCTGGATGCTGTAAAATGGTTGCTCACTCTCACAGCTTGAGCACCATCCCTGCAAGGACTCCTGGACAGCAGCAGTGACCCAAGCCAGCCACAGAAAACTTTACACTATGCTTCCCTGAAACACTTGAGGCACTGCACAGCCTTCAAAGTGTCACCCTCCCCTTCTCTTTAGTCAAGGGGGGCAAAGGGTGATGCTTTAGTTGTGTTCTGCAGTAAGGGGAGCTCATCCTTGATTTCTGTTTGGTGGGATCTGCAGGTTTGTGTAGCCCTGACATGACAATTTAAGCTTGCTGTACATTTTCAACATTATTCCATAAATGTGTAGAATAATTTCTTTTGTCTGATGAAAACTAGGCCAGTTCTGGATAACAGCTTGAGTGCCCCCCCCAGAATCTTCCTGTGCATTTTAAATACATCTGTATAAATACATCATATTGTGGTAGAACATCCAGAAAGGAACATGAGACTAATTCTTGTATGTTTACAAAAGACAGATTAGAGATAATCTGCAAAGACAAAAGACCACCAGATGTCAGTCTAATTCTAGGCAGAGAAGAGATCTGCAGACAAGGACTAAATGGTGACTAATCCCTGCTAGAAAGCAACACAATTCGTCCCTATTATGATTTACTTCAGCATGAACCATCCACACTCTTGCACAATTCCTGCTGTATCCAACTGGCCACAAGAAGAGCTGTTTTTCTGGATACTTCTGGGCATTTTAAACTGGTGGACTGGAGCCCCCAGCCTTAGACAGATGCACCCTCCCTTATGGGCTGAGAAGGGTGCTGCCAACACTGCATCACATTGCCTCTATGTACAAGAGTGCAGCTACTGTCTGCTTTGGCTCCCCTTTCCACACAGCCAAGGCAGCAGCAGCTCAGCTCTTGGCACTGCTGTCTGTGGGCTCCAGAGGCATTCTGTTCAGGATGTCCAAACCCTAGACAGATGTACCATCAACTACTGAAAATGATGAGGGGTCTTCTGAAGAGTCAGAGATCTATGGAACAGCTGAACACACATTGAAGGCTGAGTGGCAGGACACAAGTCTAGTTACTACCACTAAGTTAGAACAGGGTGTTTCAGGTTCGTCACTACACTGGTTCATGGCAATCTAAATGTTTCTGAAAATTGCTCAAAGCTTTTCCATGAGACATTTTTCTTCTTCCTTGCATGCTCAGTAACTCCAAGGAGAAGAATCCACTGCCAGTTTCAATGCAGCACTCCAACAGTGAGCAAAGTACTGATTGTATCACAGAAGACAGGAAATGAAGCTGGGCTTTCTGAAGAGTCATCAAGGATCATGAAGAACAAATGAGCATATAGGGAAAAAAAAAATAAATCTTCTTAAACACTCTGCATTCTTATTAAGTTGATGTTTGCCCCAGACTCTACCACAAGCATGTATCACAGAAGAATTAACCTAAAAGCATCTCTGACTATAGATGTTACCCAGGTATAAAATTACTAATCTAAATTTAGATACCATAAGAGGGCAGCAAAAAACAGGTTTAATCCAGCAGAAGATTCTTACCTTGTGCTTGGGGCACCTCACTGAGAAATTCTCTTCATTTAGTAAACAATCTGGAGGAGGAGAAGACAGCAATTTATTACTTTTTACATAAAACCCAACTTGAATAATACATCCCATGTTAATCTTGCCTCACATGCACACAGTTTTCATTCAAAGATCTCTCAGCTTATTACCAGGTTCACACCTTCCACCCCCCAAGTTTTAGCAAAAAAGATTGCTCAACACCCCAAGTGACAATGCTGCCTGGATTACTAACCCAAGGCCAAGCATCCCAGGCCTCTGTACAGAGCAAGAATCACAACAGCAGGCCTACAAATCCTGTATCCCAACCCCCTTCAGCTATTCCAGCTTTCCTCACAACAATACAAAGAAGATGGATGCAGTATGTCTGGTAGACAGGTCACTCATGCTGTTCTTGGATCTGTTTCTATGACTCATATGTGAAGCTTCTATGATCTAAGAAATAGTTTGATGATTTAAACCTTTACAGAAAGTGGGGCATCTATGCAGAACTGATCATATAGGAACAAATTAAGCAATACTGTCATTTAAGAGCATTTCTTCAGTGTTGCTTCTCCTCTCACCCTCTCTTTCCAAGGCTACACCTCTATGGGATGCTGAGTTGGCAGCTCCAAGTGCTATGCCCTGGCCAGCTCTGTCTTCTAGACACCCCCCATTTCACAGCCAAGTGAAAAAGCAGCTCTCTCCTGAGATAATTCATCTGCCTCCCCGGGGCATCCTCAAATGCATGGTCACTTCTCAACCTGTCCAGATTTCTGCCATTTTTCTTCCCAGTTGCTCCAGGGGCTGAAGGCAGGCTGACTGGGCACCACCACCTCCAGTAGGGCTGAGCACCACCACCACCCAGTGTGACTTGCACCAAGAGCTCAGCAAGGTGCTTGTGACCTCCCTTCTGCTCCAGCCTACCCAAGCAGTAAGCAAGTAAAGCAGCACAATGGTAAATAAAATGTGCTAATTTAAAATGCCTTTAAGTATGCAGCATAAGCAGCGCTACCTGCTGTTTCAATCTGCTGGAAGAGTTTAGCAGACAGCAGGGGACTGCAACTCAAGCTTGAGGGAAAAGGTTTCTAGACACCCAAGCTCTGGCAGAGTGTCCCTCTGCTACCAAACACTTGTGTTTGAAAAAGGTGAAGGAGGTGAAAGCCTCTGGCCCAAAGCAAAGGGAAGTGGTGTGAGATACGCCACCTTACTGGAGAGAGTTTAGCAGAGGGGTGCAAAACCCTTAATCCTGCTAAAGAACAATCTGAAATGCAGCAATGGCACATAGCAACAAATAAAATGTTGCCTTGTTATAAGGGCAGGAATTGTGCACTTAATACAGCATGAATTATCACTGCATAATACAGCAATCCTCAAAAACATGCAGATCAATCCTCAAAAAACACACAGTATGTTAGAACAGGATGGAGTTTTCTTCTTTCTTGGAAACTCAACATTGATATAATGACTGCACTTCTCTAGCTAGTGCCTAAGAAAGGGAGACTGCACAAGGAAGAACTGTCAGAAACCTCATGCCTCAGCCTGATCTGTGCATGGAGCTCAGTTTCTTATGAAGGTTGGCAGTTTTGTTGCCAATACTGCTGGCAGATCCAATTAATAGCTTTTTTTTTTGGTTGCTATTAAGGGACAAGTATGAAAAATTTCATCAGCTCACTGTAGAAAATCAGCTGAATACCAATAAGGCAAAAATTGTTCATCATTACAAAGCTGGCCTGGATTTTGGTTAGCAGTTCCAAGCATTTTATATTACAGATTACAATTCATCATGAAGTCACCAGACACATAGCTATGATCAGCTCACTGTGGCAGAAAGGGAAAAAGAACTGAGACTCGTCCTTGTTTGTACAGATTTTTATCCATAAAGTAGTCAGGGAAAACCTAAAACATTTTTAATAGAAGCAATTATTCTGCTGTAAGCTTCACACTGTCTCACCCTCTGTGTTCTGCCTGTTACTCATCTTTAACAATAGTTGTGAAAACACAGGATTTCTGCTCTCTGAAAATCTGTTTTATTTTGCTGCTTGTCTTTTCCTAATTTAAAGCCAAAAATCTTTTGTATTTGAAACTGCTTATGATACGTGTTGTGGGGATGAGTGTGTGGCAACAATCAGGATCTGTCTCCAGGTGGGGAGGAACAAGCAGAGGGAGAGGATACAAAATTTCAGAAAACAAAGATCCTGTTTCCATGGAGACATCCCTAGGACTAAGTTATCTTGAGACATCAGAGGCTCTTCATAAATTTGGACAGATGAAAGCCAAGCCCAGATAATGTTAACCACAGTCAGTTCTATGTAAAAATTACTTAAGTGGCACTACTGGTTTGATTTTCACACGAGCGGCCTTTAAGAGGAGCTGGGCTCCCTTGCACCCTGTATTGCCAAAGATTTCTTTCTCTGAAAGAGATTAAAAGGAAGGCTGAATTAGGCTATATAAAAGCATCCATATGTACAAACTGGCAGCTTATGAAGCCATGTGCCTTGCATAGTGGCCAATTAGCATCAGTGGTGCAAAAGCTGGCTCCTCAGCAGGGTGGGATTGGAAAGGGTCCATGGGTGCAGAAGCCAGCGCCTGGGCCTCACCACAGGCCCAGCCTTCAGCACCCCACCTCACTGCAGAGAGTTTGACTAACTCCACCCTCCAGACCTTTACCTAAAATTCCTTTCCCAGGAGGCTCAGTAACTGACAGGGTATGAACTTCAAGGACACTTCCAGGGATTCTGTAGTAACTCAAAACACCTCACATTTATGAATTGATATACCCTAAAAACCACTCCAGTCCTACATGTCTCAAAAGCCCAAGAGCCCGTGTAAATGTCAACAGAAACTTCTGAGGATTCAGGAGAGATCTGTCCCAGATCCTCAGTCCTTTAAACAGGATGGTCAACTTCAAATGAAACTACCACAGAGCTCAAGGAACCTGAGAAAATGTCTGTATATGATTCACTACAGGAAAGACAGCAGCACTGCATAACCAATAAAAAGGGTTTATAGGCAACCAGCAGGCTGAGGAAAAAGAAAAGAATGCTGATTTGCTTCTCAAGGAAGCCTACATTTTCTGCTTGGGCATAAATGAAAATCAAGTTCTATTCCATACAGCTTGCTTATTTCTTTTATTCAGATTTATTGGAAGAGTGACTATAGATTAAGACAGCTTGATTACACCCACAGATAAAACCAACTGCAAACGTCTTTTACTGTCATACCATCAGGCTGAAATTTTGAATGCTAAGAATTTGCTTCAAGCTGGGCTCTTTTATTTGTTTTGGTTGAAAGCTTCAGCTAAAGCAGCCAAACAATTTCCTTAGAACTCTTTCTTGGAAAGAAGTTATTCTGCCCATAGTAAACATCCCAGCTAATTTTCTCTGAAAAATCTCTACTACACCCTAATTTTCAGTAGTATCTGAATTTTAACCAAGTCGTGCCCTTGCCATCTTACCACAAAATCAGCAAATATAACTCTGAAAGGAGGAGTGGGGATTTTAATTTGCAGATCCTCAGGAAGGGCTTCTTAAGATTTTTAGCAGCTGGGTCCTTTGAAAATTCCACCAAATATGCTTTTACTTGAGGGTAAGCAGGTCTTTCCTGTAAACAAACCTCTGGTCTCAGATTTAGGCACCTGATCCAAAAGCACTGGAGCTGTCAGGAGACATTTCTAAGGCTTGGGCAGCCTGAAGAAAGGTGGCCATTTCAAAACTGAAAAATGGGAAGCACTAATCCACATGGCAGCAGAGTGAAAACATTGTACTGAGAAAAGCAATCTAGGACTGGAGAAAGAGGAAAAGCTGGCAGGGTGAAGGGACCAGCAGGTGGCTGAGACTGAATCAGTATTGAGTCAGCCAGGAGACTGGAAACTACTAACCAGTGGGACAGGGCACAGAAGGGTGAAACAGAGAAGGTGGCAATATACAAGAACTAATGAGGACTAGCAGGGTTGTGACAAAGAGTTGCATCAGGAGAACCAACATAAGAAAGAAGCCAAGAGAGGAAAAATAGAGTTAGAAGCAGGAAAGGAGGGGAGGAATCCAACTAGAAAACTAGAAAAGTTAGAAAGGAGCAGGGAGAATTCAGTCTTACAAAGAGACCAGAATAAGAAATTTGAGAGAGGAACCAGACACCAACTACATAAAGAGCCTGTGGCTGGTATGATGAGCCAGATTAGAGAACACAGCAGATGCATATACATCAGACACAGAAGAAGAAGAAACAGCAAGGAAAATGTATAAAGAAACAAAGAAAAGTCTTTGTGCTCACTAATTCGTACTCTTGCTGGAGTGAAACCAGACCTTCACTAGTTTTACCAACTCCTCTGCTATTCTTTATGTTTGTGAAACTCGGAGTCCAAGCATCTTGCCTCCTTGCAGCTCTTGCAATTTATTACTGCTGTATTACTCAAAGGAGGGAAATTAGCTTGGAATGGTGCACTGACAGATGGCCACATGGCAACGTGATGTCTCGTAACAACATTAAAAGAAAATGAAGTAAGCATAGCCTTGGACCTTGAACACAAAAAGCTACTCTTAAAAAAAACCTCAAAGGTTGCAAAGTCAAGACAAATGCAAGGGAAAGCCAAATTTAATGTACCCCGCTTCTTATTATATGGCAGACATTATATTTTGCTTAATATGGACTAAACAGTGTGATTGCATACTAGTATTTATACAGGGCACTGCCTCTTCTGTGCATGATAAAACTGCTCTTGGGAATCAGTAATGATTGTTCAGTGTATTCATCATCTGGAGGATCCTTTTGCATTTGCTGTAGTACAATTAATGAGGAAGGTGTATCTGAAGAAAAAGGACAATATCTCAATTTTGATACCTGTATTTAGAGCATAGCAAATGCTACATGCTGTATCTAATAACATAAGAATTCAAATTAAGCACTCCAAACTACTGGGAACATTCACTGCAATTTATTTTTTCACGATACTGAAAAGGGCAGGCCACAAACCAGAAACAAATTGCTAAACACACTATGAACACAAATCTGACTATTGTGCCTCTCATATGTACTGTAAAAAAAAAAAGAAAAAGAAAAATTTTCCAGGCATGAAGGAGATGAACATCCCAGAAAAATCACAGTTCTACTTTCAGAACTAAGAGAGAATTCTATGAGGTATGTGAAATACAGAATCAGTGAGGACATGTTGATGAGTGAGGCCCCTTTCAACCTATGGGCTGAGGCAGGGTCTTATGGAAAAAGATGTTAGTAAGATACTTTCATAAAAGGCCAAAATTAAACTTACATGGAAACCCCTATTTCTGGCAGGTTTGGTTTTTTTTTTAGTGGCTTGAGTGATTTTTACAACCTAAATAGTATTTCTTTAACATTGATATTTTCCTGTAAAATCAAGGATTCTCCAACTCTGCTGTGGTACTAACAGTATTCCACTGCAATATTCACTTCATTAAAACACTCCGATTAGAAACAGATGCACTGCTCCAATAGGGTGGGATTTCAGTGAGAGGTGTACTGGAGTCATTCAGAAATGAGCACACCTACTTCAAATACTGTAACGTTTGAAAAAACAGCATAAAATAGGTGGCAAAACAAGTGGGCTGCTGTGGAAGAGGGATGAACAGGAAGCCTGCAATTATTTGCCAGTCAAGAGTTACAACCTTGAATCTTTACCTGCTTCTTAGTAGGCTAAGCTTTGTATGACAGAAATGAGTTATAGAGGGCTGGAACAGCAGGACATTATTCATTCTGAGCTGGGACTGTTTTAAACAAGAATAAAGTTTCTATCCATTAAAAACTTTCACTACTGTACACAAAACACCAACTCACAACCCCAGACTCAAGCCAGCAGCTTGTCCAACGATGAGAATGACCTATTCAGGAGACGGGCTGAAATGCTTGTAAGGAGGGAGAAGGAAGATTGTGCTGCAAGTAGTACTGATTATTTTTTATATAAACACTTTGTACTTGAAATCATTACTATGGGGAGTGCAACCCTGAAACCAGAAATTTCTGAGACCTTTTTCACTACTTGTACCCTTTTAACAAATTGTTTCTATTTTTTTCAAGAAAAGAGCAGTCAGTTCTCATATTGCAGCCAAATTTCAGTTACTGTAGCTGCAGTCCCCAAGCCCAGGCCTTTTCTGCACTTTCAGGAAGATTCTTTTTCATGACAAGTTCCATCTTCCCCAACACATTGTTGCACACTGTTTATCTGATGCCATTCTCATCATTAATATTAAAATATCTTCATAGTAGGTGAAAAAACAATATAGACATGAAATATAGTTAGCATAGAATTAGTTCTTACCTGCATCGATGGCACATGGGTAATGGTATCGGAAGGAGCAGCCTTTGTTGTAGCAGCCTAAGGTGGCTCCTGGTTCCTGGCAATGGGAACATTTCTGAAAGGGAAACCAAGAAATGCCAATGAAATCTGCAGTCACCTTGCCCAATACCTGCATTTTCCTGAGAATTTTATAAGCCACATGCCAGCACACACTTCTCAAGCATCAACGCTAGGCTGTATCTTTCCATCCATACAAATCAAGGCTCTTTGAACAGGCAACATGAGAGCCTCCTTCAAACAACAAACTTTTCACCTGTACTAACCAGGCAAGATACACCCAATGTTCTAACCAACCATTAATAAGAACTAGATTCATTTCACTGGACCATGTTTCAGTACCTGACAATGAATTACATCAGTGTTAAAATTGGAGCAAAAGAGCCTTTGTGAATCCACAGCAGCTTTAAGATGAGAGAATGACAAAGAATGATTTAGAAGACACCATTAGTCTGAAAGTAATTTGGTTACATCATTTTCATTATCACCAGCAGCCCAAGTTGAACATTTTTTTCACAGGTGATCAAAAGGGGTTTATCTGGAGCAGAAGATCCCATCAAGGGGAAACACCTCATAGCACAGAAATGGCACATCTCCAGGAGAGAGGCCTGGAGTGCTTCAAGGATGCCCATGGATTTATTTTCAAAGTCGTTAGGACTCATCTGATGACCATGTTCAATTTTCATTACTTAAGTCCTATTATCTCAAATGGTCAATGATGTATTTAACCACATTACCAGACAGATGTGAATGCATCATAATGAAAATCACTCGCCCTTTTACTTCATCCTGAATGTCTCAAGGAATGACCTAAGAATGCAGGCCTATAGAGCATCTCATTCAGGCACCATGTTTATTTCTTTACAGTGAATGACTTTCATTAATTAATCTAAGATTCAGATGACAGCTAATTTCTGACAGGTTGATTTCTGAAAGCTTTCTTCTGAAAGTTGATTTCTGACAATTTTTCCTTCTAAACAGAAAACAAGCCAAATCTGGTAGAATCTACTGCAGGCTAAAAGACTGCTACTATTTAAAAATTAACACAAATAGGCTATTGGCAGAAAAAAGATAGAGGTAACTCTAAGTCATACTTAAGAAAATAGACATTTTGGGTTTGTTGCTAAAGACAACCTACACCACAACAAGGCCTCCTACCACTGGTAGGGTTCACCCTGGGTTCAGGCTATGAGAAGCTGCTTTGGTCACTGCCTGCACATACAGAGCAGACACGATCCAAAAAACTCTTTTCTTTTTGGATAAGCAAGTGTCAAACTCCATGTGCTCCATTACCACTACAGCAAGCTGCAGCTGTACAGCAGACAGAACAGACGTGCTGGACCCAGCAGTGCACCTGGCACTGGACAAAAGCACCATGTTTTTCACCGTCCAGGTGCTCAGATGCCAACACGGGCACATCAGCCACACCACACTTCTTCACATCCCTCACTACCATACCCTGTTGCAGTGGAGGTCTCCAGAATAGATGTGGCCAAAGAGAACAGCCACAGCAAAGTTCCTCACTCTGCACAGTAAACAGGGTTTTGATTACACTGTTTTGAAACACACAGAGTATCTGACAGTTATTGCTCTTTCTAGGATTCCGTGCTATGCAGAGATGACTGCAGTTTGTATTTAAATGGCTGAATTAAGATGAAAGCAAAACTAGCTCCAGCCATAAAGCAGGTGGCCCTCTTCAAATCAAAGCAGATGCAACTAACAGAAAAGCTGGTGAGATTTCAGTTCTCATGACATCTACAACTGCAGCCTGAGTTCTGCCCTCTTTTCCCCCTACACCGAAGCCCCCTGATGCTGATCTTCAGCACCCCCCACTAAATCGTGTCTACCTTCTGAACACTGAAGGTGTGTCATGACAAACTACTGCAGCATTTATCTTGTAAGGATGGTGTCCCCAAGGCCTAGAAAGAGACAAGGCAGTCAAGCAGCTTATTTTTGCCCATCAGAACACAATTGTTAGTTTCCAAAAATTCAGAAATAAATCTACATCAATATCTAAATGCACACCCAAGCATATGGACCTTTAGCCAATCTGCAATGTAATTCGGCCTCTCATGGGAGTAAACCCCAGCTTCAGGTATAGAAAATGTATTTTCCTGGCTATGAAGTCAACCCTAGAAGAATATGATGTACTGGCAATAGTCCCAGATTTCACCTATGCCAAGAATTTACAAAGTGCAGCTCGAGGAGTTCTGAACCAGAGTTCTGTACCTGTATGCTTTATTCTTGCTTTTAGATGTGGCTGACTGAGATTAATTATTCCAACAGGACAGAACCCAAATTGACTATTCTTTTTGAACACAGATATGAATTTCTAGTGTTCCTCAGAGGTATTCTGTCCTCCCCACTTTATCTCCTCTTTGAAGTACCATCACAGTGTTGAAACAGAAGAGGTCATTCTTCCCTGGAACAGCGTGTCCTGTACAGAGCAGTCAGTAAGAGCATAAGAACTACAGCAGCAGAGATTAAACTCCAGCTATGTGAAATATTTCTTAACACTAAAAAGGCATGTTTTAGAAGAGTGTGCTGTGTGGTACAACTCAAAACAAGACCACCCATGGCAACATTTTTTATACTTTTCCAAATGTTAATTTAGTCTTTGAACTTCTTTGCTGCACCTAGCACGGTTCAGCTTGCTAGGCTGAAACTTGCAGCAGAACACGACAGGCATTTTGACAACCTGAAGTGTGCCTGTAGCGCTCAGCTCAGAGTGGGTACGAAGCAGCTTCCCATCAGTTATAGTTAAGACTGATTAGACAGAAAAAGGGGGTAGTTAAGATGCCAAAGCACGAACATCAAGCCTTCATTTAGCCTTTTTTTAGGTTGCCAGACCAACTAGATTATTATCAAGGTTACCTGCAGCTACACCCACAACAGCAACTCCCCAGTGGACTCATATACCATTGACTGCTCAAGGCAGAGATCATCTGCTGCTGCCGGCTCCCCTGCTGCTGAACAAGTCTCCATTCTGGCAGATGCTTCTGCTTTTCACAAGCCACTGACAGTCTAATGGCCCCATTTCTTCTACCTCCTGGGACCCCCGACCATCTGCTTCTTTCAGGGGAAGCTGGGGGAACCACATACACAATAACTACTCTTTTCTTTCGAGTTCTTCCTTCTTGACACACCACAGAGTGACTGAACAAAGCAGACACCCTACAATGCTCTGCGGTTCTGAAACAGTTTACAAGTGTATCACTTAATCTTTGAAAGGAAGACTGTCATCACGTAAAGCCACGTGACTCCCAAATATATTCAGGTGTTTCTAGAAAGATGGAACAAGATAATTTAAAGACTTCTGGATGGTCTCAGTCTTCTCTTGCAAGTCATCGCTGCTGTGCCTTAAAAAAAAAACACAGTTCCTGCTGTTACTGTCTGTGGCTTTGGTTAGAACCCTCACATTACATATTCACTTTTCAAAAAGAGAAAACATGTACATTATTATTAGAAAACATTCCAAGTCCAAAATAAAAATCACAGAACTTGGTACAGGAAATCTGTGAATTGGGATTAATGACCACTAAGCACTCTATGGTCCGTGCACAAATTTCCCCCCAAACTCCACCATCCTGCAGCCATCCACCAGCAGATGGTAGCAGCCTGCTTGTCACTTGTAAAGGAATTATAGCATTCTTAGCCAGGGAAACAGCACTCAAGCTCTCATGGGAAGAGAAATTCCTTTTGCTCAGTAAGCAGCCTGCTTAACCTCTCCTGCTTGAAAGAGCTGAAGGCTGGTACTTGGAGTGTGCTCCCAGTGGGAGGTGCCAAGGGATAGTAATCATTGCCAGGCATCTAATCAATTCCTGGCTTAAATTACAAAAGGAGGGAAAGAAAAAAAAAAAAAAAAAAAAAGAAAAAAAAAAAAAAGGGGAAAAAATCCGTTTTTTGAGAGGGCCCAAAACAAAAATTCANAAAGAAAAAAAGACCACACAGTGAAGATTGATTCAGAGGTCCTATCTCCACAATTCATCTCTGGCCACAAGGCACATATATCTCACTTAGAATGGGCTGGAGAGACTGAAAAGTGCCATTTAGAAGAGACACTCCATCCCTTGAACTAAATTATCAATAGTATTAAAGCCAGATACATTGTCTCTACCTCTCCATGCTATTAGCAGCCCATTTCTACCTCCCTACTGCTCATTATTCTCTGTCTACCAAAATGAAGTAACACCCAACCTCAAAGTGTGACCAGTTGGGGGACAGCAACCATAGTGGCAGCAGAGCTGATTCCTTCAAAACACTGAACCTTCTTGTATTATGATTTAATGCTTGTATTTATGATTTAAGGTGTTTTGTTGATTTTTTTATTCCCCCTTCCCCCTGCAATTTGTATTCCTTCATTACTACAAGAATAAACTCTTCTGAGAGCAAACTGCTCAAATGTAATCAATAAGGGGTGGGCTTTGGGTACCTTTTTTTTTGCCTCCCTCAGATCTGTAGGCAATTCCACATAGAATCATAGAATGGTAGGGGTTGGAAGGGACCTAGAAGATCATTTAGTCCAACCCCCCTGCCAGAGCAGGATCACCCAGACATAACTGTTATAAGAAACATGTTCCTGAGCTACCTACCTTCTTCCTCCTCTCAATTAAGCACAGCTTCTCAGGCTTGTGAAAAGAACAGTCCCAAGATGCTCAAGTAAAATAAATACCTTAACTTTTTTGTTGGGCTCTGCACTGGTAGTATCTTTGTCTAGGAGTACTGGGATCCCACACTGGAGAAGGTGGAAAGATGGGAGATGCTGGACCAGCCCTTCCAACTTATTTTAGGCAGCAGCAGGAAGAGTTAGAAGCAGAAATTCAGCTTGGAACCAGAAATGAACTGCTTCTGCCTGAAACTAAAGTATTTTCAAATTACTCTTCCACTATCTTGTGGAGCAACTACCAAAGTAACTTCAGCAAGGACATTCACAACAGATGTGACTGCATCATATTTTCTAACATCTATAAGCCCAAGAGTCTTTTCTTGCTGATCAGTTGCTTTCTGTTTGCTCACCTGCACCCCACACCTCAGCCTCATTCGAACTTCCTCTCCTCCAAGCACCATTTTTTCCTTTGCTCTCCTTTTTCTCTCCTTTTCCTAAGCTTTGCTTTCTAGGTGTCATCTTGGTTTTTCTATCTTGGCAGCCTACCACTGTCAAGAATGCATGAACAGCAGAAAATAGAAATCAACACCTGAAGGTTACTAAAAAAGAAAAGGAAGCAAACATGAATTGTGTGGCATTAATGACACAGGTACAAGTCCTCACTCTGCATGTTCTATGCATTTTTCACACTCTTTCCTTCATCTGTTTGAATTACAAGCTTTTAGGAAAATAATTGCCTCTGTATAATTGCACTGCACAAATGCAGATGTAAGATAATGAGGATTTCAGAGTCAGCTGCAATATTAGGAAGGAGGGCTTTCTGACTATTTCTGATTAAACAGTTGGCAGGCTGGGCAGAAGCTCAGATTTAATATCCAGGCAAAAGGGCAACAGAAGCAGCAGGCAGTCGCCTTCTCTTTCCTGGAAAGCAGGACATGGAGAAACAACTTATTCCAGCAAGCTAGGAGGAAAACTAAAACCATGTGTACTCTTTGCTATAGGAGAAAGGAGTAAGTGATTTTGTAAGACTGCTGCGAAAAGGGATTGTGATGATTAAAAAAAAAAAGCAAGCAGAGTGGGCAGACATTTTTAGGAAATAGGATGAAGAAACCAGCAATTTCTCTCTGATGTGCAGATACAGCACAATTTATGTTCTCAAAAAAAACAGGCACAAAATATCAGTAAAATTAAGCCTAGAAATAAAACAAACAAATCAATAAATAGATCCCCTTACACTTGCATTATTAAAAGGTATCTCTTGCCAATTTTGACACATTCCCATAGCAAGCAAATCAAGTAATAATAAAGGGAAATTGTCACTGAAGTAAAATTAGGCAGCTATCCTCCAGTCAAGAAACTGAGGTCAAATTTAGATTCCACAATTTCAGCAAATGGACCAATCAACGATCTGGGAGATTCTATCCTAATAAAGCTGCATTATGAAACAGTAAAAGTCAGAACTGCAGTGCTGCACAGGCTGCTGAAGCACAAAGGGAAGCTGCAGCTCAAAATGGATGGCATGGGAAAAAAAAAAACACAACAGAAGAAATACAAGAACTGAATAATGTCTTTAAAAATGGAAATCCTATTCAAAACATACAAAACTGATTAAAGTACAACAGAAGCACTTTAAATGAAGAACACTCTATTCCCCTCAACTCCAAGGAAAAAGGGAAAAAGAAGATTAAAAAATTGTTAGTTTTTATATGGAATGGTCTGCCAGCAAAAATGTTAAGGTTCTATAAAGACCCATAAGCTATTCAAGTGTACTTCAAGAGACTCTTGAAAAGCGGGGGTGAAAAATAAGGTGTGAAAGCTTGTGAAAGTTTGTAAAATTATCCAAGGTAGTCAGATATCAAACTGCTGGTAAAGAGCTGCAAAAACATTTCACAATCCTCAGTAACTACATGATAAAATGGAGATGAAAATTAATGTTGTTAAGTGCTAAGTGATACACATGGGGAAAATATTTTCATGTATGCAAATACATGATGACAGACTCTAAATTAGCTTTTACTACTCATGGGAAGGTATTAGTAGTCATTCTGCACGGAAACATCATGCAGTACCTGCAACCACAAAAAGAAGAAAAAAAAAAAGACAACCAGAACATAATGAAGTTATTAGCAAAAGAAATCAATAATAAAACAAAATCTTCAGTATGTGTCTCTGTTTCTCTTATGGTATCCTGACATCTTAATATTACGTGTGGTTCTGGTCACCTTATTAATAAAGGAATACAACAGATCAGGAAAAAAACAGACCAATAGATTACAGAGATAACTAGGAATGTGAAGAGCTCCCATATGAAAAAAGACTAAGTATTTTAGAGAAGAGGTAACTGAAGGGGATTTGAGATCTACCAAATCAAACATGGTGTGCATGAGGGAATGATTCTCAGTCATTTTCAAGAAGAAAGAGCAAATACGAGGTTTAATCTGCCTTTTTTTTTTTCTCCCCACACAGCAAATAATTAAACCACATAAAAGTCATTGCCAAAGAACACTGCACTGGCCAAAAGATAAGTGAGCTCCAAACCAGATTAGGCAAATTCATCCAGGACAGGTATGCCAGTGCTGCCTGTTAAACACAGGGATGCAAAAGAGACTGCTCTAAAGCTGTGACTGCTGAAAAGAGGGAGAAAATACCCAAGTGACACTCTGCACATGCCTGCTTGATTACACCTCTCTGAATAACTGCTCCTGACCCTTACCAGAGACAGAGTACCACAATAAAACATGTTTTTACACCTGCCTGGAATGGCAGGTCTTTTGTAAGCCAAGAGATTTGATTGTGAAATTCCTCAATGAACCACAAAAAAAGCCCTCATGGTTATTAAGAAGAACGTAGGCACCCAGAAATTCTCCTGTTCTGTTGCATGTTTTTAAGACTCTGCAGTCTTGCATCCATAACAGAAAGGTTGAGCTAAACACTAACACTGTATGAAAGGGCCGGAATTTCATCTCAGAAATAAATTCATGTTCACTACTCCATACAAGCCTAAGTGTTTTGTTCACTCAGTGGAGTGATCAAAGGCTTAAACGTGCATCAACATATTCTAGGAGATGAGCCTGGTGAAAAGCTGAGAAAGTCAGGGAGGTGGATGAACCCTCCCCACTGCTCAAACAATGGGAAGAGGGGAAAAAACAACACCAACAAAGGACATAGGTTCAAGCATAAGTAAACTAGAATACAGGTGAGATGCTTCTTGAGTGATACGAGGGTTAAATAAAACAGATTTAGCAAAATTAACAAAAAAATAACAATAAAAAAAATTAAAAAGACACATGTTTAATTTAAAATTAGGCAAGCTAAGCACACACCTTTGTAGTCATTTCATATTTGAAAAGGAGTATTACAATAATAGACTACCAAGAAGTCCAAGAACACAAGAAATAAGTAAATCTTGTTTCCTTTGATGACAAAGGACCACCCTGAATAAGAAACATTTCAGACAACCACTTATATGCACAGGGATTTGAATTTGCTAAAGCGTGCAAGTCTAGCAGAAAAAAAAATATTACCCAGTTTACGTTATCTTGGCTATTCATTTGGGGAATTAAATGTGCAACAATAAGTGCAATTTAGTTCGGAAAAGATAGAAGGGCAGACTTAAAAGAGGAAAAAAATTCAAATTTTCAAGCAGTGATTGTGTGATAAGGACACACAGAGTTGTGGGAACAGCACAGTCAGCAAGAGAGCATTTACTACAGTCAGATTTTCTGCCCTTACTAGGTTTCTGTCCCAGCCATCTTGGGTACTGATTGCAGGAAATCTCCAAATACATGGTGAATTCCTATTGAGCACAAGGTCTGTCAAGCACAGTGTAACAATAGCATGCAGTTGCCTTAAAACAGAACAAGATCACCAGCCTAAGAAGTGTTTGATAAATGAAATAATTATCAAAAGCTCTCCTCTGTAAAGCAATACCTTTGAATATCAATGATTAGAGTGACATACACACACAAAAAAAGGAATAAACTGACATAATCAAGAAAATGCAATAAACTCAGGGATCTTTTCAAGAGGCTCATGGCATGACAATCAGTTTTTCCTCTAGTCATTGGGAAAAGGATGATGCTCAGTATTTACTAAAAGGCTCAAAAAAAAAAGTAATTCATTAAGGACACAATCACTGTGTTATTAGGGGCAGTAAACAGAATACAAACAAAACCTCAGTAAAGGGTTAAAAATAAGGAAATACTTTTCACCAAGACAAACTGTAAACAGAAAAGGTTTTGACAAGATATTAAATACCTCTGCAACCTAGCAGGAAAAAGGGTGCAGCACAAATCCACTCCTGCCAACAACTCAAGACTTGCAGCAGTGGACAGCAATAAACCATTTGTCATTATCTGCAATAATCTGTGCAAACCCCCATCATAAACAGAGCCCCACTGAGCGAGACACTTCAGTACTGGAGAACAAAGCACTGGTGGAGGCAAAGGGATGAAACAGGAATGCTGAGACTGAGCCAGCAGCGCTGGGCAGAGTCCCTCCCAGCAGCAGGCTACTCACGGCCAATTGTTCAGCATCAATCCCAGACAAGAAGGGCTTTGGAGAAATGCATGAGGAAAAACAAAGGTAAAAGGGCAGTGTTTGAAAGTCGGGCAATTCATTTAGGAAATTACAACATTAGCCAGGAAGCCCTGATTGGAAGGAGTTCATAAGTTCTTCAGACTGAAGGAAGAAAATGAAGCGGGCTGAAAACAGATGACTCAACCTACATGTGAGGCACAAGAAAGAGGAATTTGGCAGATAAATATGAAAGGAGGAGGTATCAAAAATAATTGTTCAGGAAAAAAAATTTGCAACAGTGTTCCAAAGGAACATCTGCTCATTAATAATACTAATTCTTAAACTCATGTCTGAAGAGCCACTCTATTGCACAGACAATATATTGCACTGCAGGTAAGGAGAGGTAAAAAAGGTACAACACTCATCTTACAGGAAAAGAAACAACTTGTCTCTCTAGAAAAAGCATAGCAAATAAAAATACTACTCAATGCTATTAAAAAGAATGATGTTAAAGAGAGAAGGCAGCTCTTCCAGAAGGCCACTGAAGCAGCAGCTGGCAATGAAACTGTAGGAAGGAGCAGCAAAGTGCACATAAAATCCTGAGGTCCCTACTGGCTGTTGGTACCACCCAGGAACAGCAGAGAGAGATGATCACAACAGCAGGCAAAATGAATCCAAGAGGTGAATGCGTGATGCTTGTGGAAGGAGAAATGCCCAAGAGCCAGTACCTCCTAGGGAGAAGCTGTCAAGTAACACCTCAATGTTAAAAAAAAAAGAATTTGAGAAGGTACAACCTCATGAACTACATCAATAAACAGTCACAGTTGAGGAAAACCAAAATTAGTGACATACATTGATGAAACGAACTCAGACACAGAGGAGATACTCTATGTAAAATAATGTTTGATGGCCAAAAATCTGAAGAGATTCAAAGAAGAATATGTTATTGCACTATTCAATAATCACCAGAAAAAAACCTGCAGACCATAATGATATATGTGGCTGCCTGAACTGCCCATTACAATAATAGCTACTTCTCATGAATTCTAAATTCAATTTATTCAAAAATATCTAGGGTCAGTCGGCTTGCCAGAGACATACAACACAGAAAAACTTCCTATGAGCTGGTAGCAGTTGCAGCAAATAAAAATAGCAGAGTCCAAGGCTGGATGGCATTCCAGCTGGGGGTTGGAAAGCAGCTGAGGTAGCACCAGGAGTTTCCTTAAATGCTTAATGATGTTCTCCTGGGGGAAGAACTTCTTCTAAGGATTAAAGACCTGTGTGGTTCTCCCCAGATCTGAAGGGGGAAAAAAAATTAAATATATTTTAGGCTCAAAACACTGCTGAATTATGGTAAAATATCTAACCATTTGCAAGCCACATTTTCAGTTTTTATAACTCTAGATCAATCTATAGTAAGATAAAAAGGACTGGTATGAGCCAATATTTATTCAAAATAAATCACTGTGCAAGATCAAAGAGAAATGTCAATCTTTTTTCACCCGAGGCAGGAACTGAAGGATACAGGCATTTTGTTTTTTTTTCATTTATTTTACATAGGCACACACTCTTCTCACTGATTTCCCCACCTTCTACAGGCTCTAGCCCAAAAGCAGAGGTGTAAGCCAGCAGTAAACTCTTCTTTGTTAGACAGCTTCAGAGACTCGGAATGGAAAATTCTTCTTTTAGCATTACCCTTGAAGCTATTTGTCCAGAAAAATTAATTTATTGGTTAATATTCAAAACTCCTGCTCCCTAGAACTGCCTCTGCAGATTTCTGCTTAGAGGAATAGTACCAAGTGGCACCAGTAAAGAACCCATATTCTCCCCAGTGATCATGTGTGATGCTTCAAAGGAGGAATAATTAAATTTAAGCATGGGAGTTAAGACTGCATTAAAATCCTGTAAAATAGTTTAATGTACCTGTAATGTGGGTATTCTCATTTTTCTAATCTAACCTAAACAATTTCCTAAAATTAACATCTAAAAAAACTTGCTCATTTTCTAGAAAGCATTGGTTATGCATTTTGACAACCTTGAAATTTTAGTGATTAAATTTAACTTGAAGAGTTATTCCCCCAGAAAACACGTGACTATTAAAGACAGTTATGAATTTGCATATGGTATCAGTACATGCAATGGAGAATCTACAGCATTTTAACTTTCTACAAGAAAAGAGAAAGCTAAAATCACATGTACACATGAGAAAATATTATCTTATATGGATTTTATTCTAAAAGATAAAGGTAAACTTAGCTTATTACATCTATGCAACTAAAACATGCAACTTTGTATCAGCTTCTATTTTCCAAATTAATTAAGAACATCTGACAACTTAAAGAGTGTATTTTCAGTTTTCAAAGCACTCTACAAATTTATCTTAATGGTCAAAATAAGTCGTTTTGAAGCCTCCTTCACAGAATCATTAACTGACTGGTGCAAGGCCAGGGTAGGGAATTTTTGACAGCACAGGCAGAGAGTATTAAAAGTCCAGAGCTCTCAAACCTGAACCCAAGTACTTGAAGTTGGCCTTTCCCTTCTATCCCCACCCCACTCCCCCCCTGCCTTTCAAGTTTCACACTGAGCAGCAGTGTCCTTTAGAGAAGTCCCCATTTCAGAGATTCATGCCAGGACAACCTCCTCCTCCTTCCCCTCCCTTAGCAGTAAGTCTTTTATGAAGCTGTGCAGTCTCCTTTAATCATCAATAACTTTCTGAAACTTAGCAAGTGTGAGTTCTCAGTAAGAATAAAGGAACTGGAGGTGCAATAAAAGCTGCAGCTACCAGCACTATAGTGCAAAGGACCAACAAAACTCTACTTTGTGAAATAAGCCAGGAAAAAAAGATAATCACAGTTCGGGTAGAACTAAGGGTGGTCAGCATAAATAAACAGAAAACATGGAAACAACTCACTAGCAAGTGAAGGCTGCACAACCAGTTTTTAACATCAGCCTTCACTCTTTCTCCATCAGAAGGAAAGCTTAGGGCACAGACAGCCATTAGCTGGGTGAGATAAGACACAACAGTATTTATGCTACAACTGGTTGTGCAACCAGCCCTCAAGAAGACACAAGCCATCTATTTGTACCAGTGGTAGCTCAGGTACCACCCAGAGCAGCTGGAGCTGGGAGCCCTGCCAGGACACTGCCCTCAGCAGGGTCTGTCTCCAGCAGGGCCCAGTGCCCTGCACTGTTATGCCAACTCCCCCAGCAGTGCAGCAAGTCTGAAGGCAGCTTCAGCAGATCTACAGGATGAAAGACACCCTGAGCACAGCTAGAATTTCTTAAAAGAAGCTGCAGCTATGTTAGTTCTTTAAAGTGGAGGGAAACACCTGCTTTATGTTACTCCTGCTGGCAAATTAGACCAGAGGGAGCATCCAGTCCCCAGTGCTGCTAGATCAAGGCATAATAATCATAATCATGACAGAGAAAAAGCCCTACCTTTTCGTATGTCAAGTGCAACTACCTAGTGTCCCAGCCATTTGAGAACCACCTCAGACCAATTTTAAAGTGTACTTTGTATTGAACTTGTGTAATTAGGAAGTTTTTCCAGAGCAGTATTCCTAGCTGAAATCATGGTCTTGACCAAGCCACTCACTTCCAAGTAATTTTACATCATTTTGTACTTGTACAACCTGCTGTCCCCTCCTATCCCTAGCTAAGGCCTTGCCCTGCATTGCTACTAACAGAGTTAAGAAAGATCGTCCAGACAAAAAATAAGCTTGACAAAAATGAGGGGGGAGGGGAGGTGAATTTGCTGCCAGAGCAACTTGGTTCAGGCAGAGCAGCAGTGCTGCGGAAGAGGGCTGTGGGGGAGAAGAATGGGTGCTGCTCAACCCAAACTCAGCCTAGAGGAAATTACCACCATATTCTGTCTTCACAACAGGCTCCTCAGTGGAGCAGAAGTGGTTTAACAAGGGATTCTCCTGCGCTTTTAACAGCAAAGGAGCTTTTGCTGTATTTCCACCTCCCTCCACCCTCATTCCAGTTACTACCTCACCTATTTTACTTCCTCCAGCCCTTAACCCTGCACTCATCTTCCCCCTCATTCACCCCACTGTGGCAAAAAGCAATTAAGGACCCCATCACGGTATACATGTATTTCATCATGTTTAGGGGGATTTGGAAAAAAAAAAGTGTTAATTGTGGCAAGGAGTGGGCTAAGACTCTGAAACCAGCATTACTGTGAGAGCAACTTCGAACTCAGAGGGCCCTTTGAGTAGGATTATTTTGGATAGCTCCTGCATGAGGGGCTAATCCTCAAGGCAGTCTCAGTGCCCCATGGCCAGGCTGGGCTGCTTTGGCCCTTTGCTCCATTTTCTGATCCCGTCTCCCCTCCTGGCTCAGTGCTGCAGCAGGAATGACCTGCTGAGGGCAATGAACATCAGAATTCCCATCCTGGTGTTCCCCTGATGACTTGTGCCCACCTCTCCAGCTACACACCTTCTCAACGTGGCTCAAGACACTTACCCTGGCCCATAGCTTTAGTAATACAAGACTGCTGTTAAATGCTAATTGCTTACTAATGAAAACTAATCATCACGCAATTAAACTTTAATCACTAAGCAGCTGGCTGAGATCCAAACAATGAAGGTTCATTAATAACTTTTTTCCAAAGTGCTTTATCCATGAAGACTATCCTATACTTCAGAATCCAGCTAAGTGTATGAAACTGCTCCAAAAATATTTCCTCTGCGAAGAAATCAAAACTACCCAGAGCACAATGCTGTGAGAGTAGCCTAGTTTATGCTAAAAAGGATGGGGCTAAGTTTGAGAGAACCCAAACTCAGTTGCTTCTATAACCTCAGGCAAACATGCAGCAGACAGAACCCCTTAGCCAGTTCTTGTCTCTGTAGACTAATATTCTTCGAGGCAAAAAAATCCGAGTTTTAATTTTGCTGTAGTTTCTAAAATTATATTATGAATACTCATCATCCTTCAGTTTTATTGTTACTCATCTTTCTAAATTGAGGGAATTTAATCTAACCTCTTTCAGAACATAGTTCTCTAATTTAAAAAAAAAAAAAAAAAGAGACTGGGTTTATATACCTAGATTTGCAATGGGCAGAGATTAAAATTTCAGAAAAGTAAAAAAAAAAAAAGTTTTATACCTGCTTTCTGCATTGTACTGAAAAACAAGCAAACCAACCAAAACGAACCAACAAACCAATCTCACACCCCCACCAGTCTTGCCTGCACCATTCCTGCCCACCTGCCCCACAAGGCACTTGGCTTACACAGCTTTTCATGAACTCAGTTTGCATGGCTGTGTTTGAAGAGCTTTCCTTTAATTATGACTGGTAGAACATTAGTGTACCTGCAGCATTACTGTTGCTTATTCAGTGATCAAAGGATTCAGGATAATGTTTATTTTAAAAATAAAATGGAGAAACTAATTTTTTTTTTATTTAAAAAGTCTTACAAAAAAATAGAATTCCAATAATCCATACAATATCATATAACAAAGTCCTGAATTCTCACCTCAAGAAATTAACCTCTTATCAAACTGAACAAACAAAGAAAGGTTAAGAGGAAATTTTTTTTCAAAACCAGGTTTGCATTCTTGCCTAGTTGTGATCAAATATATACCATTTTAAACCGACAAGTGGAGCAGAATAAACTCTGGAGTTGAGTGTCCTTCAACACTTTTTAGTAGTGCTCTGCTAATGAAGTTAAGGGCATACATCAAATGACTACCATCTGGAATTAGTCTAAGTTAAAAACAGTTAGTTCAGTTTAAGTCAGTAAAACAAAACACGAACAACACAAGCCCCTAACCTTTTTGCCAGCACAGCTTTAAAAGATTCAAGCCAACCCGACACATAAATGGATTGTATTCACTCACTATTGAGAATTTAGCAGGAGTTTGGCACCTCTACAGCAACAGGCAACTTAAATCTTACAAAAGGACTGTGTGAGCTTGTGGCTAGCCAGACAAAAAACTCTAAGGCTGTGTTTAGAAATTTCCTGCACAGAGAAGGCCCCACTCCCATTTGGAAGACATTCTTAGAAATTAAAGTTACTTAAATGTATTTTTAAATTAAAATGGTACACAGATTTTGAGGATCCCTGATGCTTTTTAGAAAGGCCACAACTGTGGAATGAGAACGAGCTCCTTTTTACACACAAGTTTCCAGTGCTTCTGGCTACAGCTAATGGAAGTGGTTAAATATCCTATTCTTTCCCAAAGCTCCACTGTCACTAAATCTGTTTTCTGCTTTCCTCACTCCACATGCTAGACAAACAGTAACATACAAAGCCACATGCAAGCACAAACAGAGCCGTGCTTGGGACAAACTATGGGCAGGCAAAGGAGTCTGCCAGTGAAGATGCACAGAAATTACTTCCCTGCCTACCACTCACCTCCCCTCTGCCCTCTACAAGACTGACACTGGAGAAACCTGCCTCTTTTCCCCACTATCATCTTTCCATTTGAGATCTCAACCAGCCTCTCCTTCCTGCCATCTCTAGCCACAATCACCAATACACTGCACCACTCTGAGCTGGTTTCTGCTTGCAATAAAGCCAAAGCCAGCTTCATTTCACAATTCATAGCTTCCAACCACTCAAGATACTGAAATTTATGCTTCAGATGTAGATGTGGATTCTGCCTGCTCAGCTCTCTGGCAGTTGAGGCTTGTGATACCCAGAGAGAGAGCTGCTGTGAGCTATAAAGTGCTGTAGCACTGATTGTTCACACTTCTAGGTCCCTACCAGAGGAAAGCAATGACCTGTAACACAAGTGCCCCTGTGAAGTTCATGTCTTTGGGGTGACACACCCTTACAGACCAGAAGTCCTGACAGCACCAAGAGCTTCAATAGCACAGCAGATGGCAATGCCTTGCTGAGAAAACCAAATCTGAACTTCATTATTGAGCCTGTCTTTCAGAATTTCTTCTCCATCCAAAATTTCGTGCTTCCTTATTTTTGTAACACTGTGGAAAAATATTAAAGATGCTGCCATTTCCTGAGCAATGGAAAATAATGTGAAACTCATTGTACTAAGGGCCGTCTTCAGGACAGAAGAAACCCATTTCCAGCTCAGCAAAGAGGTGTTTGGACACAGGCCATCCATGGAAACCAAGAACCCAACCACTTTATGAGCAACTGTAGAAGATGCCTCAAGATTGCTGCACTCCTCACTTGAGGAGTTAAAGCAGACTAAAAGCTGCTGCCAGAGATAAAAATAAGCAGACTGTGTTCTCAATACACCCTTCTCAAGCACTGCTAACAGGCACGTTATAGATGCATTACTGGTTTCCCTTTCCCCACTGTGAAAAATTAACTAGCTCCAGTGTCACTTCTTCCTATTCTGGAAATTTCTCCCTGCTACTACAGGTTTGAGTGCAAAAAACATAAGTTTTCCTTCCTGTGTTTGTCAGGTAGGTGGTGTTTGAAGCAGCAGATTATTATTTCAGTTGACCCCTGACCAAATGCAGAACTTCAATTGAGGAGCTTTTCAGGGGAGGGAGGGAAGAGGGAAGAGGAAAAGTGTCAGGTTCTGCACATTTTTCTTCTCTAAATAGAAGGCTAATGAATAAAAGGTCAGCATTCATCTCCCAACACTTAGAAACAGCAGCACTGTGGGCCTAGAACACTTTCAAGAGGCGGTGTCACCTGGGCACAACTCTGTGTCAGGGATAACTTGACCTAATGGTTATAATTACCCGTGGAAAGGGCCCTCCCTGTCAGAAGTAGCAAACACAGTTCAGAGAGTAAGTAGATTCAGACAGCTGATCTGGCACAAATATCCCCATACCCCAAGCTAGATTTCTGCTGGATTAGCTAGCTAAAAATCAACCCGCTGTGCAAATGCATCCTTGGTAGATCCAGCACCAGGGAGACAGTGGAAGCAAACAGCTTGCAAAGAGGATAAAGCAGGATCACCCCTCTTGACAGAAACTGACTCCTAGCCTGGCTTAGGGCTAACAAAGAAGATCTGTGCCAAATCAGACACTTGGGATAAATAGAAACCTTTAGACACATAATGCTGCTACTCGGGTTTCTGGGCTCAAAACTGTTTTGCCAGAGGTAGGTAACCTTCCACAATTTTCTCACTTCATACTGATTCCCCAGCTTAGGCATTTGATTAGCCACACAGTTAGGAACCTTTTAAAGGCAATTACTTGCAGCACGTAGGAGTGATTTTGTTAGGCTTTGATTTTCCAAATCTGAGAATATAAATAGCTTAATTCCTAGTGATCCCTCTAGGCACCTTTCTCTACCCAATTTACATCTAGGGTCCAGAAAGGCAGGCATAAACAACAGAAAACGGTTCTATGAAAGCAACAGAGTAAACAAAATATCATAAACAGGCAGTCTTTATATCTTCTATGGTACAGATTTTCACAGATAAGATACTGTGAGAGATCCATTAGCATAATGCATCTCTAAGTGATAAGAACATCTTTTCTGTGCAGAAACAGAAGTTGTTCTCCATGAAATCTGGATAGTGTTTGTAAACCTACCTCCAGCCCTACAAGCTACCAAAGGCACGCTCAGCAGGAGCCAGAAGGCTGCCACTGCCCAACAGTAATGAAAACTTCAAATACTGAAGCACCAATGTGCAAAGAGAGAGACATGTATTTAATTCTGAACTTCTGTGAGCCCATATGTGGTTTTTAAGAACCTTCTCTAGTCAGTCTGATGTCATGAACAGGCTTGCTAATGGTTCTAAAGCAGGTAGAGTTATCCTCCCTCAGGTAAGCAGCAGGTTTTGAAAGATAATCCATGGAGGGTCAGACAGACAAAATTTCAGAATAGTGAGAGAAAGCCCAGAATCTCCTTCCCTTACACTGCAGAGCATAAGCAGATTTTACCCTTCAACACTTGCTACTCTGAAGGTCTCCTGATTGAAATCAAAGATGATCCTTTCGATAAGAAGAACATGGATCTTCTTTCCATGTATAAGGATTAAAACATTTCTCAAACTGGGAAAGAAACAGATTAATAAGAAAAGCATTACATTCTTCAGACCTTTTTTAAAAGGTGAGTAAACAAGTTTCCTTTCACAGTCAGCAGAAACAGGAGGTAAGTTTACCTTTGAGGTCAAGTCTGACAAAGCGTAAACAACAAAAAATAATAATAAAACCAAACAAAACCAGAAATAATACCTGTGCCAGGCCAGAGCCTCTGCCTTGGAAAAATGAGTTTATTAAAAAAATAATTCCAGGGAACAGCAGATCACCTCCTAATGAACAGCCTGAAAACAATAGCAAAACCAGCTTCTCAGGTTCTGCAACTCAACACAAAGGATGTTCTCTCTATTGTTCACTTACGGTTTCTCAAATTTAATTCTGAGAATAAAGACCATCAATTCTTTTGAACATTAAATCTTCTGACAACTACCAAAGTGACTTTATAATTTTGCTGGTTTCAAAGGTAACCAAGATTTCATCTTGAATGATAATCAGTTTCCCGTGAATAGGAAAACAATTAGAAGACAAACATGGTAGGAATCCATTTCCTTAAAAGGTATTTATAACAAACTACACGCAGCTCTAAATGCAAAGAAACAGTTGACAAAACTGTAATAAGACAGACCAAAAAAATTTCCAGAGGAAGAATATGGATAGATTTTCAAACCCGATACAAGATTCCTGGCATAAGACAAAGATCTTAATCCCATGTCACTTAGAACATGATTTACCCTAGTCCAAAACATGGTGTTTGGCCCCCTTCAGTATTTGGCAGCAAACATTTTATAAGTAACAAGATCACCTAGCACTAGGGAGATGTAACTTTTTCAGTGTAAAATTTCATTAGCCTTAGAATCAAATATGTCTGACTGCAAGAAGGCCAGTTAGTGCCCTTACTATGGCAGAACAAGCAATTCAAGGAGGACAGACTAACTGCTTGGCAGGCAGGTCCACCTGCTGGGGTATCTAATTTGAACCTCAAAATACCAAAGATGAAGCCATTCTGCATCTGAAGCAGCCAAATTAATCTGATTCCTGTTGTCCTGAAGAGCACCTTTTTTTGCCTTCAAGAAGGGCAGATTCTATCCCTTTGGAAACTGCCTGGATTGCTGCTTGAAGACAATTCATTCACACCATTTTCAGTCTAGGGTGAAATCAGACATTGTGAAAAGCTCAAACCTCGGAAGAGTCACTTCACAGTTTGAGAAATCTTTTCAAGATAATACCCTAGCTCAAATTCTTCTAAAGTTTTCCTTGAGATTGACAATAGAGCTCTTCTCAAAAAAACAAACAAAAAAACCACACAAAACCTAAAACCTGCACTAAAACACTAACATTTATTCATATAAGGAATAGAAAACTTATAGCAAGAAAAACTCTTCAAATTCCTTCCTTATTTTAGAAGGCAAATGAGAAGCAGAGATGTTTGGGGAGAAAAAAAAAAAAGCTTCTGGGTGAGAAAAAAAAAAGGCAAGTTTGTGTGAGAAGAAGCAATGCAGAGCAGATTACTTACACCACTACCTCTGCATCATGGTTCAATGGTTTATGGCCTTCGACTAGAAGCTTAGGTTTCTCATTTCTATGACTGGGACGCTGCATAAGTAAAAGCAATAGATCCAGATCTCTAAAGAAAATATTACAACTCAGTGGTAGGGATTCAGTTTAAATCTGGTGGACATTTACCCTTTGTGGATATTACGAAGGGCTTACAGAGATGTTGAATTGTGGCAGAATTTCCTTTGAAAAGAGTGTGTTCCATGTATGAATTATTCACATCCACGATGCTCCATATGCCATAGCCCTTCTTTCCTTACCCTAGACCAAACCCAAGACCTAGACCCCTGCTTTCTTGGGCACACATCTGCCTACTCTTTCCTGCCAGCAGGCAACTCCATGGCTTGCACATCTGCTTTTCCAGCACACTGACAAACAGGGAGTCAGAGGGAACACAAAGAAAATGCACTTGCAAAGCAAGGCAGAGGTGAAGAATGAGCACAGGCAACAAGCACAAGCAGTCAGCTGTCTGAGCCAGAAGGCTGTCCTCAGGCAGCAGGGCAAGAGAGTCTAGTTCAACAGAGTCTTTCCACTGCCTGGGGATGGCTTCTGGCAGGTTACAGCTCTGAATACCCTGGCTGCTGTCTTCACAGGTAACCCTTCCCAAACTGAAGGGGGGGGGGGGATATACTGCTTTCAGAGAAGAACATAACACTACCATTTGCTACAGTAGGATAAAAAGGTTAAGGAAAAAAATAATGCTAGGAGAAAATCTATTCCATTATTTGTGACAGAGGTGAAAGTGAAAAATGGATATATCCCTCATGGACACCATCCAGAAGAGGCCAGCATTCTGCTAGGACACCTGTCATGTGTTGGTGCAAGACATATCAAAGCAAAGCACACAAGAGAGAATGGGCCCTGTCTCTGAAAGTTCAGAGTGTTATAAACTAGATTAAAACCAGGCACAGACAGAACAGTGTGGAGCACTGAAAGGCTACATATTACTTCTCATACACAGAAAGCAAACATCATTTCTTACTGCCTTAAATATGAGGGAATAGGAAGAAATAATTTTAAAATCAAATGAGACTATGAATCTGAGTGACAGGAAAATCAGGACAAGATGGCAGACGATGGATTAAGGATGACAGATTATAAACCATGTTTTGAAGTGAGTGTCTGAGAACTCAGCATGGACTGAAGAACAATTTTTAAGGTTGAAAAAGAACATGCATCTGGAGCAAAAAGAAGCTCTCCAAGACCCCCAAAAAATGACTGCATTACCAAAAGCTACCCAAAAAGCTTTTACTTTACTTTTTACTATTTTACCAAATGGTATTCCAGGAAGGAAAGTACAAGAACAATTACAGTGAACCCCACACAAAAAGCTGTGAGTAAAGAACAACAGCCTCTGCAAGATCCAGCAGAAAGGAAGGAGGTAATCAAAAGGGGACACTGGCAGGAAACAAAGGTGGCACAACACTTCAAGAGCAGCACAGTTGGTAGTGACATATGTAGCTGACAGGGAAAGGAAAATGAAGCACTGGATCTGAACCTTAGCTAGGATGGGATCACCACAAACACTGATGACAACTGGCATAGAGCACAAACGAAGCTGCAGTGAAGGACAAGAGCCCCAGACAGTGCACTCAAAGAGTTCCGAGATGAAAAAAGGAAAAGTAAATTAAGAGGTAATTGCAAAGCCAAGAAAGGCCTCAGACATTTTGTACACTTGTTATTTAAAAAGAAGAAAAAAAAAAAAGGAATAAAAGGGAAAAAAAAAAAAAGGAAACACTTGTGTCTACAGGTACTATCAGGGATAAGAAAAGCTAGGAGTTGAGCAAGTGATTAAAGAGGTAGATGGAAAGGACACAAGGTTCAAGGGAGATAAGGATGTGTTCTTGTATAGTGCAATAAGGGCAGATGAAAGGGTTAAGAAGAGGAAGAAAAAAACCTTCTGTTTTTACAAAGACGATTGTAGCAGTCAGAAGAAAATGATAAAGGGTAGACCAAAGTGTATCCAGTCAGAAAGTCATCAAGATCCCATGCAGAGAAAGAACAACATGAAAAACCCTTATAAAAATGTTGTGAATCACGGGCTACTATTTGTCAAGCTTGATTAGAGCCTATCAGCATAGCACATTTCTGCCAGACATGCCCCTTTTCAGGTACACAACACAAAAAAGGATTGCTGGAGGACAATTCAAGTGGTTCAAGAATTTGCAGAAGGGTCATTTTCTATTGGAAAAACAAGGATCATAAATCAAAGATACATCCTGAAAACAAGGAAATGGGAAACACCAGGTTGGTGCAGTCTAAATTTAAAATACTGGTGAGCTACAAGACAGATAAAAGCACAGCCACATTCCAGCTAGAATCCAAACAGTGGTGGAGATCCTGAAGCAAACCTTGCAATTGTGAAAAATACCAAAAATTCAGCAGTTGCACCAGAAGCAGCACACAGGCACAACTTGATGACAACCAAATGAAATTAACTGACTTTGTTTAATGAGAGGCTAGAACAAGAATGCAGGACAAATCAAGTTAGGGCAAAGAAGCATGTAATTACTGTCAAAGAACAGCGAGTGGAAATGCAGAACAAGCAAGGAATCAAACCTGAAAAGCTCCTGGGGAGGAAACAAGCGTGCTGGATGCAACAATACAGAGCAGAGATAAAAAGGGGATCCCTGCACTGTTCAGGAAAGGAAGAATCTGAAGACAACAGGGAAGTATTGTCTAGTGCCTCTTCCGTGGTCTGGCCCAGGATGGGCAGCACAATACAAAAGGTAACCATAAATAAAGCGATGCAGCATCCTGAAAGAAAGCCACACAGCTGTGGTTTTCAGAGTGTCAGCTTCCATCTCAAGAACAGCAAGTGTCTCCGTCCATAACCAGGTTGTTGTGAATCAAGTTCTCCCTTTGTTTCCACCTGAATTTTACTTACATTTTCTCAGCTGTTGTTTACTCACACGTGGAAAAAAAAGTCAGTTATCAGTATGATGTGTAGTGTAGTTAGGTTGGAAGGGACACTGATGAAAGTAGGGCCAACTCTGAAACTAGATGCAACTTCAGAGACAAAGTAGGCTGATTTAGGACCTTGCCCGGTCACATTTGTGCATCTCCAAGAACAGATATTCCACAGCTTCTCTGTCATTCTCTTCCTCAATACTACGCTTGATCACCCTCACTGTGATTTTTTTCCCCCCAGTATTCAATTGGAATTTTATTTTAATTTCTTCTGCAATTGTGCCTTCTGCACTTGCACTTTCACTGTATGATTCCAAAAGACTCCTAAAGAATATTAAGTCTAACAGGATAGAATAATGAGAAGAAAAAAGATCACTGTAGTCACGAGAAAGCCTCTGCACATCTAGAACTTTTAGTAGGTAATCAGTATCCAGATTTTGATGCCTGAAGTTAGCCTGATCAGGTGTAGCAGAGATCTGAACAAGGCTGTCGAAAGGACATCACTAGAGATTTATTAAAGATGAAAGATCATCATTGAAGACATGAGAGAAGAACAAGAAAAGACAGTATTCCAAATGAAAACATTTTTTGTAGTAAAGTTAGGTACTCACCATCTCTCTTGCAATCTCCACAGCTTCCTGCAGCCCATAGAGCCTGCCACAGACCAGGTAGATCCCATTGGCCCAGAGAATACAACCCTCATGGACCCAAAATTCATTGCTGTCAAGAGGTAGTTCAGGAATTTGTAACTCCAGCTCAGTGCCACCTTCTGAAGTGGGCATAGAGGGTTTTGAGTCCAAAGGAGTCTTTTCACCACCACTGGCACCATCAGTGGTTGCTTTTTTACAAGAAGCTCCCCTTGAAAGTGACCGAGAGGCTCCACCACAGTCCTCGGAGCGGTGCCGCCTCTTAAAGCGGGGATGAGCAGCAAGGCTTCTCTGTTCCTTCTGTTGTTGCTGTTCTTCCTCCTCCTCCGTATCTGTCTTGGAACCATTAGAAGCACTTTTGTGCCGTACCTTGACCTTGCTCTGCATTTCTGTGGCCCTCTTTGGAGGCGGGTTCTTGGGCAAGGTGGCTGCGTAATCTTGGGGGTAGAAAGGACCAAAGAGGTCACCCATGTTACGATAGCTAGCCCATTTGCCACACAGGCAGCAAACCAGATGCCCTAAGACAGAAGACTCTGTTACTACAGGGCCCTGAAGCATGAAAGTTGATGTGGGCAGCACTTTGCTCTCCGTGTTGCTAGGAGGGGGTGTTGAAGACCTCTGTCCTTTCCGACCCCTCACCAATTTGTTCTGCTCCTCTTCCTCCGCGTTAATGATTGTGCACACGGCGCCTAACTCGCACTTGTTTACCACGTGGATGTAAGGGAAAAAGGACTTATTCTTGGAGTCAGTTTTATCTACAGACTGGGTGGCATATTTGAGCTTGATCTCCGGTTCTTGAGGCTCCACGATCGGAGCAGCCCGCCTGGGCTTCCGCTTCCGTGGCTGTGCCGCAGGTTTTCTCCTCTCCCGCCTCTGCCTCTTTGGCTTCGGCTCGCCGCCGCCCGCCCCTTCCGAAGGCTGCGAGGGTGCCGGCGGGGGTGGCGGGGGAGGGGGCACTTGCTGCTGTTGCTGCTGCTGCTGTTGCTTCTTCTGCTTGTTCACACTCCCAATTGGCCTCCCCTTTTTCTTTCCCGAGGGAAAATACCCCTTTGGAGGGAAACCATCTGGCTTGGGCGAAATGTTTGTCACATCTCCATCTTTTTCTTCAGGCTTTGGATTTGGTTCGGAAGTAAACACACTGGAAGGGGAAATTGTTTTTGAGTCGGAAAAGGTTAGAGTTCCAGCTCCACTTACAGATCCATCAGATCTCCCCTGACCAACTGACTTCTGAGAAGGCAGTGGTGCTGCACTGGATCCCGCTCCTTCTTTACCAACACCGGCATTTTCAGTGGCCTCTTTCTTGGTCTTATCATCCTCACTGCTTTGCCACTCTTCCGAAGATCTTGGAAGAGCTATTTCACCAGTTGTATCTTGGCTTGCTGGCCCCACTTGATCAGGCATCTCTCCTTTTCTCTTCTCAGCCTCTGGTCCATGTCCAGCCACATTTCCTCCTTCAGGTCCACTCTTAAGGGACAGGATGTCATCAAGAGTGACAGTATCTGCACCAGTTTCAGCACTGTTGGTAGAAACACTTCTCCTAATGTTGGGAGATGTGATTTTTTGAACGATAGCTTCCAGTTTTAACCCTCGCCCCTTTCTTGGGGGCAGTATTTTGGTCTTAGCCGGGCTCGTGAGGGAAACAGCAGGGCAATTCCTGTTTTCGGGACTTGGCAGGTCCTTGAAGGAATCTCCCTTTGCAACTGACTTGCCAACATCTTGGCTTTGAGATGAATGGGCATAGGAGTTGTATGTTTTATCAGCTCCTTCTTTTGCTGCCATCAGTCGCCCTTTATCTTCACCGCCACTGTTCTTCATGTCCTGTGGCTGCCTTTTGGTAGGGATAGGCGAGATGAAAGAACGGACTCTCCTCCTCATAATTAATGGATTTTGAGGAGACTGGTCTTCCTGGCCAGGGAGCCTGAGCATGGCATTACTAGGCTTGGGCAAATCCGTAGGCTCCTCTCGGCGATGCCCGTCGCTTTCTTGAGGGCAGTATCTTTTTTGATTGGCTGCTCCTAGAGGACCACTGCTTTTGGCAGGGGAAGTTTGCCGAGAGAGGTCCCAACCAGATTCGTGGTGCTGCAACTTCTGGTTGCCATGTTTCAGCTCAGTGCATTTGCTCTGAGTACCATCACCCACCATAACACAGCGCCCAGAGTCCTGGCTTCCAGTATCATGGTAAGAGCTACCTTGAAGGTACATCATTCCGTCCTTATCATTTTTTAAGGGACTCCTTACTCTGTCCAGAAACTGTTGTTGCCTCGGGCTCTTCCGTGCCCCTTCCTGCCTGTGCTGAGCTGCAGCAATCACACCCTGAGCAGTGCTGCTTGCCCAATCTTTGTACTCTTCTTGCTGTTGCTGGTAGATCTGTCTCTTGTAATGATACTGGGAATTTAAACTCTGGTTGGGGTCACCAAAAGCATGGGGCCTGGCATTTGTGTGATATGCTGCAGCCAAAGATGGGCCCTCTGAATTCTGAGGGTAAGCAGAATGCAAAGAACCCCTGTTAACTCTTTCAGATAGTGTCATGTGGGGGTTCATGTGATGCAAATCACTTGCTGGGCCCCTGCTTCTACCTGGTGACATCTTCAGCTTATCAGCAAGGTCCTGAAACTGAGATGGTGATTTTCCCCTGCTGCTTCCAGTTCTGCCAGCTGCCCGTCTCATCGGTGTTGCTCTGCTATCCTGGGGCAGGTATTCTGGAGCAGCATCAGAGATGGCAGCTCCAGGGCTCGCGTTGCCTCGGAAAGATTCATGCTTGATGCCAGCCGAGTGACAATGGTCTCCTGCTTTTTTATTATTGAGACTAGCTGAGCTCTTTGACTGTTCAAAATCTTCTTCTTTTATTTGCCCACTGTGAGATTTCATCTTTGTTTCCATGGATATTAAACCGCCAGGGAGTATTACTGACTGGCTCAAGCCAGGGGGAAGACGCTCACTCCTTCCACTTCTGGCCTCAGGACCCATGTGCCCCATTGGGTGAGGGCCAGGATCCCTGACAAGCTGCCTTAATGGAGATATGTCACAGATCACTGATCTCCTCTCTGAGAGAGTTCCCCCTTCATGGGCAGAAGACTGAGACTCAACATCAAACTTTCTACCAATTGGGTAATCAGCTAAATTTATCTGCTTCATGTCAGAAGCTGCACTGCCAGACTTCCTATCCCAGGGACCCCAGTGAGGGCCTTCCAGGAGAGACCCCATGCTTTTATTTAAGAGGCTCCTATTGGTCAATTCATTGGTTTGACTAATTAAGATATTGGGCCTCATGGCTCCCTCCAAACTCCCAGCCATCCCAGAATGCTCCTGTGCATTCCTAGAATACCTTCTGTCTGGATGATGGTGGTACCCCTGTAAGACCTCCTGTAGGAGACTAGGAAACTTCTCATTCCGGCCTTTGCGCTCACTGTGCCCCGGAAAATCACCTTTTTCTTGACCAGGATACTGTGGAAAGCCACCAATATTTCTCTGTATACCAGCTGCTATATTATCCTTGTAGCTATACCTTAAACTGCCAGGAGACTTAGAAGATTCTGTTCTTGACGGAAAATTTGGCCCAACAACTGCATGACCAGACTGGCTGTTCCCCTCTCCATTATGGTTAGTGTTATCTCCACTTTTGTTCCCTTTACTTCCTCCTTGAGTTTCTGGCTGTGTCCCTGAATGACCAGCTTCTTTTGCTCCTGAAGTACTAGCTGGTGCCTGAGTGGCTGTGGAAGTATCATCTTGTGCAGGTTTATCTTGGCCACCTGACTTTTCTACTCTACCTGTCATGGCTTCCCGGGAGACAATCACCCCAACTGCCTTTTCATTCACTTTTGGGGCATTTTCCACAGCCACCACTGCTTCCTTCCCATCAGGGGAGGCCACATCTTCCCTAGCTGCAGGGCTGTTGCTGAGTTTTGATGGCTCGGTCTGAGAGCCTTGTGCTGGTGAGGAGTTGGATCTCTCTAAGTTCCCCCCTTTGTAAGTGGTGTCTGAGCTGGTGCTCTGGCCACTCAGCTGTCTCACCCTTTCCCCATGATCCTCTGAACTACTCGAACAGCCACCATCAAGGGACTCTGCCATGGGAGATTTGAGTTGCTCCTCTGCCTGGGAGGAGCCTTCTGAGTTGGTGCAGCTGTCAGCTTTCTTAGAAGAGGATGACCTTTTGGAACTTTTTTTCTGAGGTGCCAAGGCATCTGAGAGCAGCATGTGCTGGACTGTGTTGGGCAGATTGGCCACTTGAGAACTTAGAGCACTCAGGCTGCTCAGCCCTGGATCCGTGAGCCTTTTCTCCTGCAGTCCTTCCAGCCCAAACCCCTTGAATCCTCCTGCATGAGCATTGGGGCTTGGCATCATAGATGGTGTAGGACTAAGCTGAGGCATCATCTGCAAGATTCGGTTTCTAGAACCCATGGACATGTTGCCTTGCCCACACTGGAGATTTTCTCCACCTGGCATGAGCGGAGAAGGGGTAGAGCTGCAGCTTGGAGACTGAACCACAGATGCAGCAGGAGATGGATTTGAGATTGGACTGAAGTTTTGGTGGAACTGCATGGGTGACCTTACAGGAACTTCAGTCTGGCTGTACTGTCCCACTTGACTTTGAAGAGAGAGCTTGGTGGCAGCATTTGAATACTGCATGACGTGCTGAGGCGGGTGCTGCTGCTGCTGTCCCTGCTGCCCACTTTGGGGCAGCTTCGACTGCTCAAAGCTTTTCATCGGCTGGGTCTGAAAGCTGTAGTTTGACTGGGTCCCATATGCCTGGGCGTTGGAACCCACGGCGTGGCCTTCGTACTGAGACCCGGAGTTCACGCTGTAGCTTCCGTCGTAATTCTGTCCTGACTGCCCAAAGCGCTGCGGGGAGGGGAAAGAGGAAGAGGAGGACGACGAAGGTGGCTGATAGTGTTGGCTGAACTGACTTACTCGTAACTGGTACCCAGAAGCAGAGGAAGGCAGGGTGGATGGGCGCTGCATTGGCTGCAAGTGTGAGGTGCTAGAGGCAGACTGGCTGGAAGCCTGGGGTAAAGGCTGATGAGACTGATAGATCTGCTGTCTCAGCTGCTGCACCTGCTGCTGCTGGCTAGAAGCCTGCTGCTGATACTGGGCGCTCCCTGGAGAAAAAGGACCAGTATAATCCTGTTGGTAGTGGGATACACCCCCAAGGGTTGAATGCTGTGTTTGAAACTGGCCCACATGTCCCTCACTCCCATACTGACTCCCAAAGCTACTCCCTTGAGGGGGCCCATAGCTCTGTACTGGTCCAGAAGGCCTGCGCTGAGGTGGCTGCTGCCCTCCTGAAGCCACTGGATCTTTGTTGGCAGCCATATAATAAAACTCTCCCGCTTCCTTCCTGAAACCTTGGTAGCTCTGATGGCCAGAGCTCTCACCAGGCATTGCTGTAGAGGCTCCTGCTGCTCCACGACGTCCACTGCCAGCACCTCCTCCAAAGCTCTGGAACATCTGGGCCTGCTGGCGGGGGCTGAACTCTTCCAGTCGGGATGAGCCGTGCACTTCCTGCGGGTAGCTCTGCTGGTTTCCGTGGTAACTACTTTGCTCCCGAAAGGACTGCATGCTGTTCAGCAGCAGAGCAGCAGCTCGAAAGCCCTCCTAAATGGGAGAGAGAGAGGAAAAAAAGGTATAGCATCCACATCTCCCAGTCACACCAATACCACTGCTCAATTTCACTGTTTTAATAGCAGTTAACATTTAGTGTTTGCCTCCTGCTTTCTGGTACATCAATGTGTATCCCCTCTCCATGCAACTTTCCAACCTTATAGGTAATGTAAAAGCAAAAGGAATCCCTCATTCAAGAGCACACAAGTTGGTAGCCTACTACCTGTTGAAGTGCATTTTCAGCATTAGTATTTCCCACAGTCATTTACTAACTGGATCTGCTCAAGTGCCCCTGAAGAAACAGAACAGTATTTTGCAAAGCAAAAACAATTCTCAGCCTCCAACTATTCTTTTATGGCTAACACAGCGTACTCAGGATTTTGCTACTATGTTTAAAGATGCAATAAGAAGAACCCTGCAACAGTCTCAAATCACACTTGGATCTACAGCAGGAATGACATCCAAGGCCCACGTTTCACTCTGGGAAGTAGCTCTATTACAAAATGCTCAAGACACAGTTACCAGAGCTCAAACCAAGATACTCCATAAAAAAAGACCCACAGGAACCTGCGAAAGAATTGGCAGCAGAGTGCTCAAAGACATCTGCTCCACACTGTTCCTGACTACTACAGTGACGCTTCTAGGTGAAAACCAAGACAGCAAGACAAAACAAGCTATTTCCCCTGCCCCCCCCCCATCTGCTTTGGAGATGGGAAGTCAGAATAAGTACACTATTTGAGTACAAGGCTCTACAACTTTATCCCTTAGAACTTTTATATTACCTTGAATTAAACTTAAAACATTTTTCAGCCAGAATATGTATTTTGGAACACCAACTATGTAGATGTAGATAATCATAACAACTGAGTAAATGCACTTCAGAAAGGTTCTCCGATGTACTTCAATCTGTTATGCAGTGTATGAACCACAGCTGTAAAATTGTTAGGACACTGGTTAGTCCCTCTATAAAAGCCTGACACATCAATAGATGCATTAGGAAGTATGGTAAAGAAGTGTATGTATCCACATTGTCTTTTAAAATATTATTTATATGAATAAATAAAATCTATGTACAGATGGAAAAAGCATTTATTTTCCAAAATACCCTGTGGCTTTCCCTTCCTTGAAACAAGCCAGATAAAGCCACCTGGAGTAACTCCTTCCTTTCAATAAATGTTAAGACAATGCTCACACTTTTCCAGGAAACAGAACCCCAGCTCCTCAGACTGGAAACTTCCTGGAAGACTTGCCTGCATTATGTTTTCTCATTTAGCCACATTTTATGCTTGCCATGTGAACCCACCCAGACTTAAAAGTTAGACTTAAATGTTTTGTTCAAGTAGATGATCACCAAAGAATCCCAAGAAAGCAGGCATACAAATGAGATGCCTGGCAAGATGCTCTTCTCTCCATCTGCCTCTCAGGATTTATTTTTTTATTACTATGTATGTTACATACAGCAGGCTGTAGCTCTACCACCAGGGTTTTTAAGAAACTTACCCTGATTACATCTGGGTTTGCACACGAAAGCTATAGAACACAGACCAAAAAACCCCACTGCAATACGTCTCTGCAGTACCTCTCTGCCAACTCCAAGCCATCTTTATGTTGCAGCCTTGGCTCACTCAGCCTGATGTCTGCAAGAGTATTACCAGAACATTTACTAGAATCACAAGGGAACTTTCAAATTGTTCATACTTCCAATTCTGCCTCTCCTCTTCTAGGAAGTCCACTGCTATTTTAGTCTCACACCCTAATATTTTAAGTGTCCTGCTGTAAGAGAGGTTTGCTCTTCTGCTGAACTCCTACCTTCTCAGCATTTTGAAGACTACATAGATCTTAAAAATAACAATTCTCTGAATTCCTGAATGTGCCAATCTGTCCAGTTTAGGCTTCTTATGGATAAACCTCTCCTTTTCTGAATTATTCCTTTTGATGCTTCATCAGTTTGAAGCTCCCGCCCTCAAAACTGGGATACCTAATGTAAGCTTCCTTCTCCCATTTGTTTTGTTGTTTGTTTTTTTTTTAAAAAAAAGACACACACATACACCAAAATAGAAGTTATTGAACTAAATGTAAGAAACATCTACTGTAACTGGTAGCTTCTCTAGATAACTGTGTGGGGCTCTGCAATCAGCAGCACGCAGGTGCTGTGGATACCACGTGCACACCCTGGCACTCCCACGTTTGCAGCCTCTTCTCATGAAAACAACACTCCCATCCTCACCACAGGTCCAGCCTCTCACAGAATCTCAAACTGATTTTTAAGTGTAACTTTAATAAATCTTACTTTGCATGGTCTGATGAAGAATGTCTCAGGAAGTCTCTTTTACATAATACAAAAACTTCTATCACTGATGATATTACTACTTCTACAACAATACTAACACAAGCTTGAAAACTGCTAAAATAGGTGGTCAGTGCCAGGAAGCATCCTTAAGACTTCCTCACTTTAAAAAAAATAAAAAATTAATTGCATAATGGAACAGAAACAGCACAGTATGCCATAAAACACCTCCACTTCAGGAACAGACTGAGTAAATGTCTACCTGAGGCACAAATTCCTATCTGCCAAAATCTCATGCAACTACATCATATTTATTTAGTCCAGAAGATACACTCACTAACTCAAAACACAGGCAATGTCTTTCTCCCTCAGTTTATTTTTTAATCTCAGATTTTACCCTGATAAATAGGTAAATTTTCATCAGGAGAATGCAAATTACTGGTGCCCTAAGCAAATGTTTTCTGTTTTCAGGCCTCCTACAGAACACCACTTTCTCTGAACACTGCTAAGGTTCTTGCTCAGAAGAACCTTAACTTGAATAACACAACCAGCAGGATAGCAGCCAAAAAGAAAAAAAAAAAGGAAAAAGAAAAAAGGCATTTCATTAACAACAAGAATAAGAAAAGATAGGAGGTGCTTCAATTCATTACATCATTGATAACTTAAGACATATAGCACATTTCCTGTCATTAATGTACCATCAATGCAGGACTATTACAATTACTATTGTAATAATCTTTCTTAGTAATAACAGTGCTGTAAAGTGCTAAGACCTAAGTGCTATGTTCTCAGCAAAACCACTGAGAATAATTCCATGGGCAAGCCTTGTTAATAAAATACATTCAGACAGATGAATCCTTCAGAGTCTACCTAGATCCATGGGAGACAAAAACCAAAAACAAACTAACCACATTTATTTGATTAAACTTTTACTGTAAGCCTTTAAAAACATTTTCAGCTGGTACATATTCCTCCACCTGCAGGAACTCCTCAGAACAATACCCTAGCTGCTGACTATAGAGACTACAACACAATCATATACAACTCCATTATGCTGGTACACATCCTAATCCCATCCCCAGCAGAAGGGGCAAAGTCCCACCTCCAAAAAGTGCTCCATTAACAGCCCCAAGTTACACAAATCTACAGTATTTTCCAAAACACAACCAAAACATCAAAAACCCTTCACCTTTTATTCAAAGAGAAGGTAAGATTCTGGCTCAGCTTTCACTACTCCAGCGTCACACCTACACTCTCACTGTATCTGCATCCAGCTCTCAAGAAAGTTTCATGATTCTCCTTAAGTACTGACAGCCTATAGCTGCAGAGCCATCTCAGCATATCCATCTAGATACTCCACTCACAGTTGCATTCCACTCCAACATGTGCATTAATAACAGCCAGTAATCAAAACCCACTAAGAGCAAAACACAAGTTTGTGTGGCTAATAAAAGAACCATCACTTCCCAAATCACTAATAGGCCCCATTATCCATATCTCAGACTTATTTGGGAAGCATCTAAAGTTATTTCAGGCAGTCTTTCAACCTACCTAGTTAATTTAACTTCAAGTACATGCACAAGGCAGATTTTGTTCCTTGTTTAATTGTCCAAAACAGCCTTACAGAACTTTGTTAGCATAGGAGTTCCTCAAAATACAGAGTAACTGCACTGTGATCCCACTGTGACCAAGATCATCCAATGGTAGGCAACAGCATGTAGGCATCCTCCAGCAGCTCCTGCATGTGTACATGCCTGCCCCTGACCACTGCTGACAAGCAGGGTCCCAAACCAAGATTATGATGGGAAATGATCTTCAGTGACATACCGTGCTAAGGGGTTTTAAAAATCCATATAAATCTTCAGCATTTTTTTGGTCCTGATTATCAAAGCTTGGCCCAATCTTCCCACATAATAGTGATGCCAGCATAATAGTGCATCACTGCAGACAGCCAGCTCAAAACAAGTGTGCCAAACACCAAACTACTGTGGGGATATACTTCATTCTTAATAAGCCTACAAAGGAGCAAACAAAGGCAGTATCACTCAGTTGTGTGGGATGTAAGTGAGGTCTTTCTGCTTCGTTAAGTTTTCTGTAGATTTAGGTTGACTACTGTGACCCATCTGTGCAGGGAAGTCTCAGGCAGCAGTCAAATGCAATACATTTTCTGTGGCCTGTCAGACCTCTCACTTCCTAACATGCTTGTCAGGAAAGAAAATGTGGTTACAGGCAGGTGACAAACAGTCAGATAGCATTTGCCATAGCCAAAAATGGACATGAACAAGTGGGGATTTTATATAGTGTCCAGGTTTCTAATCAAAAATACTTATTTGCTAAATGCTGTGCAAGTAACAGAGATACTTACATCTCTGCAGCCACTTCCAGGCACAAGCCATACAACATTCAAATGTACCATTTTTTCCCTTCCCCAAGCAGCAGTGCACACCTACTACCAAACACATCCCCACCATGGCAGAACTTGAGCACGAGCAGCTCAGTGGCATAGTTTGTAAACGAACAATCCCCAGGATCTGAATTCAGTCAGAAATACAGGAACAGAAAGATGTACTCAGTATCATCTCCATTGTCAAGGTCAAGCTGCTAACTCCCATTTCTGCAGGTACACAGTCATTACTGGACACGTGGGCAATGGCTGGGAGCCTGTTTCAGTTTTGGAGGAGTATCACCCTGCCTGCTGTTTTTAAGACAATACAGATCAACTATGCCACAAGTAGATGAACTTCAGGATCACAACTAAGACTGCATGTAACAAAGCACAGATCTAACTTACTTCTTCCAAAGACTGATGGCTTTTTGAAAGAAAAGGGAAATCAGTTTCAGTTTTCAGCCTTCGGTGTGGTATGGAAGTAAACCACAGCAGCCAGCACTTCAAAAGGTTCAGCAGTTTGTCCAACCAGTAATACCCACTGCTCACTCTTTTCAGCAAGGTGTGGCTGCCCTGGACTGCAAACACATTCTCTCCATACCATTCTATAAAGCTGTTCCAGATCCTGCTCCATGAAGAGTTCCTTTTGCATACTACAAATGACCAGAATGATCTAAGGCGTGGGAAGCTCTGATACTGTCTTGTTCACCACCACACTTCTAGAGAAACCAACAGTCTCATCTCACCAAGTCATAGTCATTTATTCTATCAAAGAAGTCTTACTGTACCACTCAAAGTTTAAACTGTATACAATTCATTTTCACTGAGAGTGCCAGAATCTGTTGAAGCAGATACACTCAAGTAGATAAAATGTCTTGGAAAGTATATAAAAATTTAAAAAGTTAAAACTAGAATACTTACGTTACTGAAAACTGAATTTTAGATAAAAAAAAAATCATGTTTTTAAAAACTTCCATACGTAGCCATTACATAAACTTAAGTGTCTAACACAATAAGACATATTATCAAAATGTCTTGAATATCAGTGCTAGTATTGTCCTTCACCAAAAACCAAAACAACCAAAACAGTAATTTTGTCCTACCCAATAAAAAGCTTCACCAAAATATTCTTCAAATGACTTAAAGCTTGGCCAAGTGGATGTAACTGGTTTCCATCTCTCACACAGAAGCTATGCCTTCTTTATCAGAATGTCTGCAAGCTTTTCAGAAAGTCAGTGTGTATGAGCTAAACTCCAAACAATTAAGGAGAAGGTTCTCACCCAAGGGGTGAGGGACAGCTGAGTGTGGCAGAAGGAACACACTGAGCTTTGTCAGCTGAGAGGGGGATGCTCTGGAGATCATTGTGCTAGAGAAGATCTACTTTCACTTCTTATTGCATATCTATCCCTAAGAGGCCACAGAGAATTTTCATGAGCCTGAGTCACTGCCATCTTCCTACATCACAGGGGAAGCATGAACAGACATACTGGGAGTTTTCAGCTGCTATAATAAAAGATATCATATAAAGAAAATAACAACCAGAATTTCACATCTGGCTATTATTTAGCTGCCAATTTCTTCCCCTATCCCCAAAATATTATTTTTTTTTTCAAAAAACCCCAACAAACAACCACACACACAAATACACACAACAAAAACAAACCACCAAAACATCAACAAAAAAAAAACCACCAAGAAAAAAACAAGCAAAACCCAAACAAAACAACAACTCCTTTGGATAACACCAAATTAAAAATATCCAACCAGACTTCTTGCTTCTGCAAGTCTTCCTTACTCACTACAGAATACACCCTTCAGCAGCAAGCCAGCTCAGGGAACTGGTGAAGTCCAGAAACAATTCTGGCGAAGAGAAAAGCCATTTCTGACCTGGCAGAGCCAGTCCCTGTCTCACTGCACAAACATCTGCACCAACAGAACGGGCACAGCAGGAGCTGCTGGAGTGGTTGGGCTACTCGAGTGCACTTGAAATCAGAAGTTCTTATTTAAAAGGCTCTTCATCTTTACACAACAGTCAAACAATCCTTCCCACCAGCAAAATGAAAGTAGTGGTGAACTCTCAGCTCCTCACTTATTGTCCCCAAGCTGCAAATCAGCTGATTGCACCTCCTAAGCCAATTCACTAGTCCTCCAAAAGTTTGGCAACTCATTACAGGCCTCTTACTGCAAATTCACCTGTGTCCCTGTTTCCAATGTCTCCAAGCACTCCAACATCAGCCTGCTTTGGCAATTACAGCTAAATCTACTGCTTTTCACCTCCTCAGACACGTGAGACAGGAGGTCCAGGAAAAGGCATCACAATTCTCACCAAACATTCACCTTTCATTTACAACTGAAGACAGAGAAAAGAAGAATCGTTAATTGCAAGGGAAAAAAAAAGCAGAGAACTGTGATCTGGGTTACTAGGTTCTGTCTGTTCAAGCTCCCACTTACATTGCTGAAATTAATCCAGTACCAAAAATATTCTGATCTATACAGCAAAAAAAAACACAAAACCAAAACCAACCCCAAACAAACAAAACCAAAAACAAAACAGCAAACTAAAAACAACAAAACCAACAACAAAAACCAAACCACACACAAAAAACTAACACATTATTTTTAATTACTTCCATAATTTGTTCATAAGTAGTAGTCTCTACCTTTAAAGCCTTAAATGCATTATCTCTTCAACTTATAACAACATGTTAAGATTAATCTTAGGTCATATTTAATATTGCCTTTATTATGTGTCTTTCTTTTCTATTCCATGCAGTCTATACAAGTATGTCTTTTTATTCTGTTTTACAATGCCTGGTGCAATAAGCCTGTAACTAAGACTCCAGGGAACTCCTCAAGGCAAATGAAGTAAATTAACACAAAATCTCTATCAGTTATATGCAAGTATTATTACAATACAGGCTAAGCACTGTATACTAAAATTAAATCCATTGATTAGTATAGAAGCATTTTCAAGTAGAATGCCACGTAGTTACATTACATGCAGTAATATTAAAAACAGGTAGTTAAGTAGATAGATATTTCTAAGAAATTAAAAGAATGACTGTCCAATTCCAGAAAACTTGGGACTCTAATTAATGTCCTTCCAACTTCTTACAGGCAATTTTTGTTCCTTCAAGATAACACAAGACATTTAGCTATAAGCAGTATACCACTTTCCAAGTACCAATAGCCAAGGTTATCATTCTTCCTATCAAATTCTACACCTCATCCCCCTAAAGTGACACAGATTTAAGAGCCATTTTGGTTTTGAAGGTCTGCAAAAGCTCCTAAGAAAGACTTGATGGAAACAAAGCCATAGCCATATGATGCTTACTGAAGCTGTTAGTAGGAAGCAAGATTTTCCTCTAACATAAGAAAGTAGTGGTTGAACATCCCTCTAAGAACAAAAACAAAAGAGCAGGATCACCTAGACAATGGTTCCATTCAACCCCAGCTCCTGTGTCATTCATCCTGTACACCCGGGAGAAGAGAAAAAACACAAAACCAGAAGACTCCACTTTTTCTTTCTCCATCTCCTCAAGAGCCTAATAAAGAGGGACAGTTAATACAAACCTTACATGGTGGGTTATGTCATCATGCCATAATGCCAACGTGTTCTAGAGTTCTAATACAAGACATAAAGACAAGATGCTTTTTCCTTCCTTGTCCCAAAACATCCAGATATTCAATGAAAAACTGAAAAGTTTACCATCTTGTTTCAGCTCAAAAGATGAGCAAAGACAAGTCATTGACTTCTACCTTGATAATTGCTCCTGATTTAATTTTGTGTCTTGTTAACTGGGCAAAAGGATCTTTACTACTTTGCCCACATGGAACTCATCAGAACAACTGTCACAAGTAAACAGGGCCAAACAGAGTCTTCATAAACACCACAGCTCTGAATTCCTCCTGTCCACATTTAGCAGCTTCCCAACCCTGTTTCTCTCTGAGCTAAGATGTGCTTTCCCTGGTGAACTTGACTGAGATTCATTCAAGTCATCTCTAGAGCACAAACACACACTCTTCTCCTCGCCCTGCCCCTTTCAGCAGCTCTATTATATATACTCAACCCTTTGGTTTTCCACAAATACCACCTTCCAAACAACAGCAAAAATACAAGAGGAACAAAAAGAATGCACAGTAAGTCAAATTTATTTATCCTAATTACAGGAAACTACCATCATTCAAAAAAACATGCATGCAGCTGAGCACACCTCAGCAGTTTTGTCTCCGATAACTGGAACATGAGAAGATACCAAACATAAACCCTGCTACAAAAGGGGAAAAGACCAGAAGGCAAGAACCACTACTCTGCTCCCCAGACAGCAGTCAACACAATGCTGCCTGAAGCCAGAAGTGCAGAGATGAAGTCAACACCACCCTGAAGTGGACCTCCCTGGGTCACCACCAAAAGCAATCCTCCACCACAGCTTCTGCCAACAACTCTGCATCAGTAAAGTTCTCTTTATGCACCTCCCAGTAAATGAGACACTAAGCAGGCAAAAGAAGGATGTTTCTCCATTTCAATGCAGTGATTTGAAGGGAAGAGAGATAAGGACAGCACAGTTTTCTTTTTTTTTCAGGCAAAATAATAACATCACTTTGGAGCAATTCTCATTTCTGCTCCTGCTACTTCCAATCTCCACCAGTACGGGAGAGAATGTGCAGCTCACTCAGCAATGCCACGTGTACAGAGACATCTGCCACCACCTTCTGTAACAGTCCTGCCCAGCTCATTGAAGTCACTGCCTGCTAAACACTTGTCATATTTTCAGGACTTATCCAAGAGCTGGTTTTATGTAGCAACAGGCACAGGACACGGTCAGGACCAGGAGCATTAGAAAATCCAATGAGCACAATTTTTCATACAAATATGTTGGAGAAGGGAAACCTCCCACTTCCACATGCTGAAGAGACAGGAAAATCTTAGAGTGGCAAACCAAAATGGACACCATATGACAATACTGTTGACTTCACTCTTTTTTTTCCCCTTGAATGCAAGATGAGAAACAGAAGGAAACTACATAATGTAGAATAATTTAAGTTGGAAAAGACCTTTGAAATTATCAAGTTCAACCTTCAAGTTGGGTTAAACCAACTTGCCACTAAGCACCACATCTATATGTCTTTTAAATACCTCCAGGGATGGTGACTCACCCACTTCCCTGAGCATCCTGTTCCAGTGCTTGACAACCCTTTTGGAAAATACATTTTTCCTACTATCCAACTTAAACCACCCCTGCAGCAACCTGGGCATTTCCTCTTGTCCTACTGCTTGTTACTTGGAAGGAAAGACTGACCCCACCTCACTACAATCTCCTTTCAGATAGCTGTGGAGATCAATAAGGTTTCCCCTCAGTCCCCTTTTCTCCAGGCTAAATAACCCCAGTTGCCTCAGTGGCTCTAAGTGGGTAATCTTGTCACAGAAGAAGACCAGGTTAGTCAAGCAGGACCTGCCTTTCACAAACCCACATTGACTGGGCCTGATCACCTGGTTGTCCTGTACATGCTGTTTTACAGCACTCAAGAAAATCTGCTCCATAGCCTTCCCCAACACCAAGGTCAGACAGACAGGCCTGTAGTTCCCTGGATCCTCCTTCCAGTCCTTCTTGTAGATGGGTGCCACATTTGCTAACCTCCCTGGTGAGCCAGCAGTGCTGATAAACGATGAGGCTTCATGAGCACTTCCACCAGCTGCCTCAGGACCCCTGGGAGCAGCCCACCCGGCCCCACAGCCCTGTGTGCATCCAAGTGATGGAGCAGGTCACTGATCATTTCCCTGTGGGTTAGGGCAGCTTCATTCTGCTCCTCAGACCCATCTTCCAGCTAGGGGGCTGGGTACCCAGAGAACAACTGGCCTTACTGTTGTTGAGGCAAAGGAAGCATCAAGTACCTCAGCCTTCCCCTTTGCTGTGATTGTTTCCCCCATAGCCAGTAACAGATGGAGATTCTCTTTTGCCCATCTTTTCTGGCAATAGCCAAATTAAACTCTAACTCTGGTCCTCCTAATTTTCTCTCTGCCTTGTAGTCCTCCTAAGTTGCCTGCCCCTTCTTCCAAAGGCCAACTGCTTGGTTTTTTTCTCCTGAGTTCCAGCCAAAGGTCTCTGTTCAGCCAGACTGGTCATCTTCCCACCAGCTCATCTTCCAGCACACAGGCACAGCTTCTGCATCTCAAGAAGCCCTTCCTGAAGGATGTCCACCCTTTCCCACCTCCTTTGCCCTTCAGCACTGCCTCCCAAGGAACTCTGCCAACCAGTCTCCTAAAGAAGTGGAAATGTGCCCTCCGTAAGTCCAAGGTGGCAATTCTGCTGACCCCCTTTCCATACTTCATGATGGCTACACCCAGAACAGCCTCCAACCTTCACATCACCCACTAGACTTTGTGTGCAGAGGTCCAGCAAGGTGAGTCCCTCTCCAGCTGTGTGAGGATGCTACACACAACCCAGGAACCTCCGAGACTGTTTCCTCTCCACTGGACTGCACTTCCAGGGGACAACACAATGCTGATCCTGCAGCTTCCCCTGCGTTTGAGGCAATGATTTAGGTCATTTTTTTTAAAAAATAAATCAATCACATGGTGTTCCCACTATTCCAGAACTCCTACTCATAGGAAACACTGTTGGACAAATCAAATATCACTGAAATTCAAGTGTATCCAGGCATTTTACCAAAAGAAACAGCAAACTGCAGATACTGAATTGGAAGCTGATTAACAGTGTTGCATTAGGTTGTACAATGGTTCATTCCTTTCAGTTCTGGCAGGTGTGACAGCACATTTTTCTTTCAGCTAATAAGTTTGAGGTATGTTTTTCATAGTCATTAGCAATGTTGTATATGGACACAAGCCACCTACAGCCAACCTTGCTAGTACCAAGTCTCCAGTTCAAGGCTATTATTACCAAGATAGATTTTTTACTCGTATTTTTACAGGAAGAACGATATAAACAATACTTGCAATAAACTCCATTAAAGCTTCCAGCATAGTAGCTTCCCATACAATTTCTAGCTAAGTATTGAGCTCCTAGCAGAGCTCATTGGAGGGTTCTGTTTATGACTTGCAATTTACTAGCAATTAGATGACTGAGTTCATACTAGTAAAATATTCCAAAATAAATCATCAGACTCCAGCACAGAGTATTCAATGATTCCACAGGCAGTTATTGGTATGAGCACAGACATGCTGCTTGCTTATAACAACAACAAAAAAGCCATTTTCCTAGCTTTCTTGTATTTGTTGCATCACAACACAGGCAAGAAATACAGGTCTGATCAAATGCAGAGTCCCAAGGGGACTCCAGCCAAGGTGCTCAGACAACAAATCCAGGAACACTTTTTCCACTCTTCCAATATTATGCACCAAACACTGTGGCATAAGGAAGAACCAGAAAGAGCACTGGGGAAAAGCAGATGCAAATTCACTGTCACCAGGTTAAGCTGACAAGAAGCTTGTCCTTTCCTCTACCACTTAACTCTGTTTTGAAGAGATCATTAAACAAGAGGCAAGAAAAACCCCACGAGTCTCATGTAATGTGGATGCTTTTCTGTACCCAGGGCTAAAGTGGAAGTTGGGCTGCTCATGCTGGTGTGAGCAAATGGTGCACAAAAAACATCAGAGAGTTGGTAAAATTGAATTTTCATGGTTTTGTGTCTTCAAAAGCAAACAGGCAGCATAATATCACAGGCTCCCCAACCAGTTTTATCCTCCATCAGAGCTAAACAGAATCTACTTTTGGTTACATGTCAGCCTCAACTTTTGAGTCTGGCTTTTTTCCCTCCCTCTCCTTTACAATGAAAGGAAATGCATGTGCATGCACAGTGAAGAAAATCACACACTTTTCAAGAGTCACAAAACAAACCAAGAGAGAATTCAGTGGTCAGCAGCAATGGAAAGGCTCAGCTGAAGAAACCAAGGAGTGGTGCAGCTGGACACCAGCATGACACAGATGCACCAGCAGAGCTGTGCAGCTCCCAGACAGAACCTGCCATTTTTCCAGGCAGTTGAGACTGAAATCTAGTCAAGAACTGTATGTGTGTGGGGAGGGAAAACCCCAGATCAGAAGAATAACAGTAACAAACTTTTTTTTGCAGTAAGTTTGACTGAAACAGACTCTCACATTAGAGCTTCATTACTAGCGAGCAACAGCCTTCCTTTCGTGATTTTAGAGAATTACAATCTTCTCTTTACACTGTGCCTGTCTCCTCTAGTATCAGTACTAACCATTTCCTACAAAAATAAATTTCTATGTTGCATATCAGCACTATTAGGAGCAATTTAGAATAGAATAAACCCTTTATTTTTTACTTTAGAAGCCTAAAAGCTAAACCAGAAATTAAGTTTGAGAGGTGGTTTTTTTTGAGACAGATCTCACCAAAAAACATCCAAGAAAAAACACCTTTTGCCATTGGTCTGCAGTTGAATTACTTGAATGGCAAGAGTTGGTTGGTCTCAATCCAGTCTCTACCAACAAATCAGCACAACATCAGACCCTGTCATACATCATCTTTCCTGGGTCAGAGGCCAATGGCAGGATTAAGTAACAAATTCTCACCCAGCCAGCTGGGGCACACATGGCAGCCTGTGAAGCTAGCACTGCCAAAAACCTTCCTAAATCTTTGAAAGTTATAAGAACTCAGGTTACAAAAACATTAAGTCTAATACCCTTCATAAGTATAAAATATCATTGCATAGTGTATGAAAAAATAAATGTATGTTCTAATTAAAAAGCTCCCNGCCAACCTTGCTAGTACCAAGTCTCCAGTTCAAGGCTATTATTACCAAGATAGATTTTTTACTCGTATTTTTACAGGAAGAACGATATAAACAATACTTGCAATAAACTCCATTAAAGCTTCCAGCATAGTAGCTTCCCATACAATTTCTAGCTAAGTATTGAGCTCCTAGCAGAGCTCATTGGAGGGTTCTGTTTATGACTTGCAATTTACTAGCAATTAGATGACTGAGTTCATACTAGTAAAATATTCCAAAATAAATCATCAGACTCCAGCACAGAGTATTCAATGATTCCACAGGCAGTTATTGGTATGAGCACAGACATGCTGCTTGCTTATAACAACAACAAAAAAGCCATTTTCCTAGCTTTCTTGTATTTGTTGCATCACAACACAGGCAAGAAATACAGGTCTGATCAAATGCAGAGTCCCAAGGGGACTCCAGCCAAGGTGCTCAGACAACAAATCCAGGAACACTTTTTCCACTCTTCCAATATTATGCACCAAACACTGTGGCATAAGGAAGAACCAGAAAGAGCACTGGGGAAAAGCAGATGCAAATTCACTGTCACCAGGTTAAGCTGACAAGAAGCTTGTCCTTTCCTCTACCACTTAACTCTGTTTTGAAGAGATCATTAAACAAGAGGCAAGAAAAACCCCACGAGTCTCATGTAATGTGGATGCTTTTCTGTACCCAGGGCTAAAGTGGAAGTTGGGCTGCTCATGCTGGTGTGAGCAAATGGTGCACAAAAAACATCAGAGAGTTGGTAAAATTGAATTTTCATGGTTTTGTGTCTTCAAAAGCAAACAGGCAGCATAATATCACAGGCTCCCCAACCAGTTTTATCCTCCATCAGAGCTAAACAGAATCTACTTTTGGTTACATGTCAGCCTCAACTTTTGAGTCTGGCTTTTTTCCCTCCCTCTCCTTTACAATGAAAGGAAATGCATGTGCATGCACAGTGAAGAAAATCACACACTTTTCAAGAGTCACAAAACAAACCAAGAGAGAATTCAGTGGTCAGCAGCAATGGAAAGGCTCAGCTGAAGAAACCAAGGAGTGGTGCAGCTGGACACCAGCATGACACAGATGCACCAGCAGAGCTGTGCAGCTCCCAGACAGAACCTGCCATTTTTCCAGGCAGTTGAGACTGAAATCTAGTCAAGAACTGTATGTGTGTGGGGAGGGAAAACCCCAGATCAGAAGAATAACAGTAACAAACTTTTTTTTGCAGTAAGTTTGACTGAAACAGACTCTCACATTAGAGCTTCATTACTAGCGAGCAACAGCCTTCCTTTCGTGATTTTAGAGAATTACAATCTTCTCTTTACACTGTGCCTGTCTCCTCTAGTATCAGTACTAACCATTTCCTACAAAAATAAATTTCTATGTTGCATATCAGCACTATTAGGAGCAATTTAGAATAGAATAAACCCTTTATTTTTTACTTTAGAAGCCTAAAAGCTAAACCAGAAATTAAGTTTGAGAGGTGGTTTTTTTTGAGACAGATCTCACCAAAAAACATCCAAGAAAAAACACCTTTTGCCATTGGTCTGCAGTTGAATTACTTGAATGGCAAGAGTTGGTTGGTCTCAATCCAGTCTCTACCAACAAATCAGCACAACATCAGACCCTGTCATACATCATCTTTCCTGGGTCAGAGGCCAATGGCAGGATTAAGTAACAAATTCTCACCCAGCCAGCTGGGGCACACATGGCAGCCTGTGAAGCTAGCACTGCCAAAAACCTTCCTAAATCTTTGAAAGTTATAAGAACTCAGGTTACAAAAACATTAAGTCTAATACCCTTCATAAGTATAAAATATCATTGCATAGTGTATGAAAAAATAAATGTATGTTCTAATTAAAAAGCTCCCCCACACAAATGCAGAACTGGCAGATTCTGTGTCAAAAGGCAAGATACTCATAAGCCAGCTATAAACTTTTAAACATACCCTTATCTCAAATTATAGGGAAGCCAAGCCAGCAGCATGAAATTATTCAGGTTTATTACATATTATGCCCTCATTCCAGATAGCAACTTGCCAAGCTGCTGGAATAGCAACAGGAATTGTTCTGTACAACCCCTGAGAAAGGGCCCTTCTAGGAGCAGCATTACTGCCATTTTGCTGGGCTTCAGGGGTGGTTTAGTTAAACATGTCCTAAAAAGGAAGGGAAAAAGGGGGTATGCAATGATTTTCTTTTGAATATTACACCAAGAGCCCAAAAGGATTTCCTTGCACACATTTCCACAACAGGAAGAGGGAAAGGGGAACAAAACCTAAACATTTCACTTTTTTTTCCCTACAGACTACACACATGTACCAGACAGAACCACATTATTAATGTTTTTACTGAGGCTGCTTTAAATCTTTACATTTCATCTCAGCACTCTTTTACAATGTAGTAAAGAAGAGTCATCTCTTAGCTCCCCAGTTCTTCAGTTGCAGGTTAAGGAAAACTCTGACAGGAGAAAAGGGTCTCTCCTTTACAGCCAAAATAAGTTTGCTGTTTCATACTAATGACCTTCAGATCTTATTAATGCTTTACAGAAATATGTTTACTCCTTCAATAAAAATTCATCTCATTGTCTTTATGAAGCATTAATAACTAAGAAAAGGAACAACAATGACATATGAAATTCCTAACCTCTTGCTAAAGACACTGACAACCAAGCTGCTCCTAGCAGGGCTTTCATACAGGGAGCTGTGCTTAATCTGCCCCAGGCTGCAAACTTACACTGAAGTATACATTTCAGCAAAAAATGCAGGTTTCATCAGTCCCAAAGCCTCTGAAATCTGATTTAGAGACCAAAGCCCGAGTTGTGTCAACACACACACTACTCTACTAGAAAGAATGCCAACAGATTTAAAGCTAAGCAGCCTGAAACTACTTGCAAGAAGGTCCAAAAACCCTCCCCTAGACATTTAAGTCTATTAATACAAAGCCCATCTCAACCAACTCATCAGCCTGGTTGAGGTCATTCCCAACACTACAAGCAATAAAATGTACAGCAGCAAGTCATACTTCTTAATACAAAAGGTGCTGTGGCACTCCCACTCAGCAAGTATAGTAGTTTGCCTGCTAATTTAACCAGAAAACACCAAAATATGCATTTCATGTACCAGCAATTTACAGAAATGAGGAGATACTATTCTCCCCTCCTCACAAAGCTTAAGACATAAGATGAATAAACTACTAAGTATCTCTTTCTTTTAATAATTTTTTCTGCAGGATGCTAATGCAGCTGCCTCTTCATATGCCAACTGAACCTAATGCAGAGACAACAGATGAAAAACGACAGCTTCAAACAACTCGAAGTGAATACAGAACCCTATTTAAAGATGCAGATTAAAAAAAAAAAAAGAAGGCTGAAAACTCAAACGTAGCAATACTAAGTAGTATTTATCACATACACTTCACCAAATGGACTTAGTTATGCTGTGCAACACCAACCTATAAACTCCAGAACCCAGTTATCTAACAATAAAAACAGTCTGGAAAAAAAAGGTGAAGAAATCCAGCTCTTCTTGAACCGAGTTCAGCCAACATGCTACAAACCTCACCCAGAGGTTGCTGCATCTCCTTCTTCCAGTTACCCTACTGTTCTACAAAGCCTGGGTAAAGGTGAGCCCCATGCCACATGCCCACCTACTGACCAGGGAGCATGCTAAAAAACCAACACTCCAAAGAACTGCCTATGGAAGAATCAATGGATGGCACACAAGGGTCACAGGCAGGTAAGATTTCAAAATGTTAAACACAAAAAGCTTTGAAACTGATTCCCTCACAGGTTATCTTCATTTTTCCTTCTCTTTTCAAAAGAGGATTAATAAACAAACAAACCCACTAGAATGGTACAGGAGAGATGCTGCAATTTACACAGACTGCCTGCCCTTTTAATGGAGGGAGAGAATATTATGGTAAGACACCATACACAAGAAAGAAAAGATTCTGGTTGTGCCAAATCTACCCAGAGAGACAATCACTTGTTGATTCACATACAAACATCCTCCTATTTTCAACTTAATAACAGAGTCCCAGCGCCAACAGACAGCTCTGCTACATCGCTTCAAACACTGAGGTTACATAACTTTCTCTTATTCCTTCCTTCCAGGTAAGGAAAAATAACTTCTAACTGCAGCCCTAAATACAACTCCCAGCAAAGAAGCAGCATCAATAGAAGACAACCCGACCCTCAGAGCAGCCCAAACACACTGTCTTGTGATCATCTCTGCCAACGAGCAGCGCTAGGGTAACTCCAGAAAGGGGAAAAAACCCCAAAACCCTACGAACCTCAGGCGTTCCCAACACTGCCTGTCCATTTGCTGCCAACCCTGCGTGGGTGCACTCATCTTCTCCCACCTTTCTAAGCATTTACCACTGCCACGGAAGCGCCGATGCCCACATCAAAACTTCACCATTCTTGAAAAGGCTGATCTTTTGGGGCGGGAAAACAGGTGGGCACCTCACCGCGGTGCGCGAGGACTTCTTTATAAACACACAATTTTATTTTTTTCTCTACAGGAAAACAGAACAAGGGGCGAGGGTTAAACGTGCTCAGCAGAGAACTTCCCGAGAGCCCTTTCACAAACCCTGCTCGCAGGCAGCGCTCGTCCTCCAGCGCACGGGTGCGACCCCCACATCCCCTCCCACACAACCTCCCGCGCTTCCCGAGGGGGCCTCGGCCTCCCCGGTGGGAAGGTGGCGGGTCCCGCCAGGAGCCCCCC
>VYZU01038778.1:100144-117523 GCA_013401355.1 Ceyx cyanopectus
GGAGCCGCGGCAGGCCGGGGGGGCGGCGGGGGCCCGGGGGCGTCCCGCTCCATTCTCCCCTCGCGCACACACACAGGAAATAACACGGGGTCAGCTGACCCCCGGCAGCCAATGGCGGCGGGCGCTGGGGAGCAGCGCGCGCCAGCGGGAACGGCGCGAGGCGGCGGGTCCCAGCCGGGCGAGGGAGCGGGGAAGGGAGGGGGAAGCGGCGCGTGCGCGCGCCCCTGTGTACATGGCTGTATCTGCGCGCGCGGCAAAGAGCGCCGAAGGCGGGGGGGGGGGGGGCCGCGAGAGAGCCACCTCCTCCCTCCCCCCCGCCCCGCCTGCTTAAAGGGGCCGCGCCCCGGCCCTCCGGGGGGGGGTGTCGCCTTCCTGCGCGGGGACTGGGCAGGGCGGACGGTCCGTCCCCTGGACTGGGGGCGGGCGCCGCCGCCGCACGTGGGCGAGGCACGCCTGGCGCGCGTGCCACACACACAGATACGCCCCCACCGAGAGCACCGAGCCGCCGCCCGGCGGCCCCTTGGGGCCAAGGGTCAAGAGAGGCCGGCGGATCCCTGCAGCGGATCCCGGCGGAGGCCCGGGCCAGGGCGGCGGGGAGGCAGAGCAGGGCAGGCCAGGGCGCCCGTCCCGCCGAGCAGCTGCCGGCCGCGCTTCGGCCTTTTCCACTACAGTTTCCATTTCAATCTTCCCATAAATCAATATCACCTCCCGAGTTATTTTAAGAAGCAGATTTATTCCGCCAGGCCTCCTCCCAGGCAGGAGGGAGGCAGCTGCGGCAGGGCCGCGCGGGCTCCCGCTGGGTCCGGGAAGCCCCTTGACGGCCCCAGAGGCCGGGACAATAACCGAGCCGGCGGTAGGGCTGGGAGCGCCCGAACCGGCGGTACCTGAGCGGAGCCTCAGGGAGCTCGGGAAACATCACAGTGCGGGGTGCCCAGCGTGGGGCACCGGAGTTGGCGGCTTCTCCAACCCACTGCAGCACACCCGGCAGTGTCCGGCGGAATCGGCACCGAGCTCACCAGAGCGCTCCCAGAGTCCAGTGCTGCTTGGGCTGTCGGAACCAGTGCTCCCAGGCCTCCTCAGTCCTCCCCCAGCCTTAAATCTGGGAGTTAAGCACGTCCAGTTGTACTTCTGCGCTGGAGAAACAGTTCAGCTTTTCAGAGAATATTCAGCGGTTTTGGGGTTGAACGTTGGCAGTGAGGGAGCAAGGAGACTGGTGGAGGGGGCAGCCCGAGAGCGAGGCTGCAGCGCCTGTCAAATCATCATCTCCCTCTCTTAAGCCTGCATGCCAGCAAAGGCAGCTCTACATGACACTACAGTTTCCTCCATCTGCCACTCAGAGCGCTTCACGTGAACATGCAGGAGGCTGGCAGCCTGAGAAGCTCTAAGAGCTGGGGAGAGAAAGCTGGAGCATCATTTAAAACCTGCTCTGCCAGGAACTTTACTGAGCAGATATGACAGTTTCAGTAACTGCCCTGTTTCCCCAAGCTTTGTTCCCCAGATCCTCAGCAAGCCTTACTCTGAGAGAAGGCCCCTGCTTACAGCTCACCCCAAGAAGCAACGAACTGCTGAGAAGGATAGTGGTGTTAGCACAACCAGTTGACAACTCCACTGAAGGCTCCCCCGCAGGTGACTCGCTCTTTATGAAAAACAAACACAAACCACCACGTCTTGTACCGTGCAAAAATCGTGTCTCTGTCAAAAATAATACAGAGACCGGCTGAAATCCCATCCAGGTAAGACTGCAACGATGGCAGCAGTCTGGGGAAAACAACCAGAACAGACAACAATTACATGTGCTCTACCATTTGTCTTTCAAGTGAACAACCCGTGGGTGCTGGCGACTCCCCAGGTGCCGGACAGGGAACGGTGCAGCAGAAGTGCCCAGGAAGGACTCGCCTGCTCCTCTTTGGACTCGACGGGCGACGGCTCCTTTTGGTGCAAGGGCTCCTTTCAGCTACTGCTGTGCCCCGTTGCCTTCTTCCCAGGAGCTCCCTTCGACACGCTGCCTGGGCAGAGCAGCTGGAGCTCCCGCAGCCCCTTGGCCCCTGCTCCCCCCCAGGCTCGCAGCCCATCTGCGGGCAGTGTTTGTGGCACGGTGCTTCCCAGCGGGAGGTGGAGGTCAGCGCTTCCTTCGCCTGGAGAAGAGGCTCCCACAGCACATTCACCGTGACAAACCGGGAGGTTGCTCTAGTCACAAACAGCCTTAATCTTGTTGACTGCCACAGCATGCTAAGAGCTCGGTTACAGCAGCGTTCCCTCTGGGGATCCAGGACTGTGATAAAAGCTGCAGTGGGGTGCAGGAACTCGATAAGGTTTTTATAATTTGATTTTCCATTATCTGTTTTCTTATTTCAAAGTGAAATGTCAATTGAGGTCAATCCTTTATGTAGATTTATAAGGCAGAAGTGCCTAGAGCGCTTTACCCTGTTAAACTTACCTTAAGGTAAAACCCTCTAGATACACAAACACATGAGAACGCAGCTGATCTACATACACCTGGTATGTTGAAGTAGTTTTTACTTCATGTCCAAAATGAAGGTGCGGCATAAATAGAAAAGGTTTTGTGAAATGCTTTAAAAAGCACCATAAAAGTACAAGGACAGCTACCATTCAGAAGTCAAACCTTTCTCAAAGGACCAAAACTGAGGGCATTTGCATTGATACCTGGATCACTGGTTCCCATCTTCACTGATGACTCCTTGCAGGTGTTACAAGGCAACTGCAAGAGGGGTTGATTTTTAAAATATTTAAAAGCCCCAAAAGTATACGGCTTATTTTAAAGGATGACATGAATTTTGCTATAAAATAGAGGCAAATGCCAGAACTGTCATCAGTTGCATTACAGTGGGCATCCCTGGTAGCACACAGGATCATGAAAAGCACGGAATGAAAACGTTGTTACCAAAACTGTAAATATTAAATATCCCAGGAGCAGTGACACCACATCTACTGCAGTTTCTGAAGTGATGTATCAGGCTTTAACGTACAACCCCACTGAGCTTAATGGAGAATTCAATTATCTCAGAAACTAATTTTTGGCTGTCTGCAGACTCCAGATGAAAAACCACCATCATTAGTACACCTTGTTCACATCACTGCATTTTTCTTCACCAATGAACATTTCACTTTCTTGCCAAAAGAAAGAAATCCAGCTTTCTGATTTGGCCATTCAGTTAGAACTACTTGACCACCATCAGTTACACACACACACAAATTGTTATCAGTAAAACATTGTTAGGACTAATGAAGAAAGTAACACCATCAAACTATTAGGGCTCTGATCCTTCAAATGTGATGAGGGCAGGAATCTAACATCACCCAAGCACTCCTAGTTCGGGGTAAAGTCACCAGTAACATCTGTATGCTCTTAAAGCAACTCAGAAGCAAATCACCCTTCAATTCTGAAAAGAGCAAAAAATAGTTGTTTACCAAAAGAAACCCTTAAAGGATCATTTTAAAAATCAGTGCACAAACCAAACAGGTTTGCATGTAAATTTCCAGCAAATACATTCCATCATGGAAGAATAAGTTGAGCAGATACACTACACCACAGTCATAAGAAAGATTGAAGCCTCTGCTCTTAGTGCAAAAATAAACCAACAAAAATCCAAAAAAATCACCTCAGCATTAACTGCACAGAGCTACTACCACACTGCTGCAACTGAAACCTTCCAAATCCTACCCCTTTCCTCCCAGCCACCCTTTCCCTCACCTCCTAATCAAAGTGCTTCCAAGGATGGAGGCACAAACAAGACAGAGACAGGCAGGAAAATGGCCTCAAGTCTTGTGCTGGTGATGGGAGATTCTCAGCAAAAGGAAGCCCCCTGAACAGCCCTCGGGGGCAGTGCCATTGCTGCCACCAGTGCTGCTGTCAGCCAGCGAGCGGTGCCGTCTCTCTGCCTGCATCTGAGCTCTGCCATGGCAAAAGCAAACTTTTTTTTTCCATTATGTGTTAGTGGAAGGCTTACCTTGCACATCCTTTTCCCCTCTCCCACAGATCCAGGAGAAAAAAGGTCCTTCTGACCCCAAGAGGACTGACAAATGGAGATGGAGAGTCTCCTTCTGTCTCTGAGGTCACCACTTCTGATCTAGCTGTAATTCAGTAATTACTCAGTTCATGTGGCTCTCCAGAAGCCACATACATTAGCAGCTGGGGTGGGGAACAGAAGGATGACACCATTCTTGACCTCAGCTACCTCTCATCTCCACACCCCCTCTGAGCTCCCTCTGCTTGGAAGCTGGGAGGACAGCAAGCGATGCGGCTTGAGGGATGGAGAACAAACCTGCAGGTAACATCCACTGGATGGACTCCAAGCACCCCAGTGTTTGTTAGAGGAAAGCTGATTTCTGAAGTCAGCCGGTGGGGTCCTCTGAGAGACGTCATCTTCTTTCTGAACGGCTTCCTTGCTGATGAAAAGCACTGAACCAGCAGCGCCGGGAGGATGAAGTCTCCACAGAGTCGGGCACGCAGCTTTCTCACAGGCACAGCACCTGCTCCCTCAAAGTATTACCCTTATCCTAATCCTTTCCCGTTACACAATTTCATGTCATGCACAGGCTCACCACTGCACTTGCACGGCTTTCATCTAGAGGCACTCAGATGCTATGGGAATGGGCATTAGAGACTAGCTTGAAGACAGAGAATAGAAAAGATGACAGCGAGATCGGGCACCTACAGGTCACACAACCGGGGACTGAAACTTGTATTCACGGTGGGACAGCTACATCTTTAAGCAAATGTAAAGCAAGGGCAGCCAGCTGGTTTCTCTTTCTCCAAGAAAGACATCAGCATGGCTGCATTCATTAACATTTCCTACCTCTCTTCCTATCCAGCCCCAGGATTTCCCATACCTTCCTCCTATTTCTTTTAGGCTTACTTCAGATAAGAGTGTTACATCTGACCCTACGCAAGGGAGCAGCAGTATCAGACGTCTCCCAAGGAACTGCAGTCAAGGCGGGGAGGGCTCTCCTCTCATTAATTCACTCATATTGAACTTCTCCCCTTAAGAGAGCTGAATGATCTCTGTGCTTGCTGGGAAGTATTTTGGACACGCACAGATTCTCAACACACTGTCGTGTCTTAGGTGAATCGCTTGGAAGCGGCTCTCCTCCAGACACAAGAAGCATCTCCATAAGCCACAGATTGAAGTCCTAACAGCCCAGTTCCTACAACAGAGCAACAACTGGACTGAAAGACTCTGGAGCACCTCAAAGGAAGGAAAATGGTAACACACCTGAAGTTAGGTAGTATGAATCATAGCAGGAGAAAAATTACACCAGCTATATGGGAGACAATTCTGCTCCATCTTTTAATACTGCAACACTTCTGTCCTCTCTTCTTCCCATTACATGGAGCTGATTCGTGAGAATAAAATCTTTGCACTTTAAGACCTGCTCTTTGGCTTATTCCTTTTACCTCCAGCCAAAAAGCTGCTTCTGGGAGAAGCAGAATTAGTTCCTGTGAAAGTGGGTGTGATNCTTACTTCAGATAAGAGTGTTACATCTGACCCTACGCAAGGGAGCAGCAGTATCAGACGTCTCCCAAGGAACTGCAGTCAAGGCGGGGAGGGCTCTCCTCTCATTAATTCACTCATATTGAACTTCTCCCCTTAAGAGAGCTGAATGATCTCTGTGCTTGCTGGGAAGTATTTTGGACACGCACAGATTCTCAACACACTGTCGTGTCTTAGGTGAATCGCTTGGAAGCGGCTCTCCTCCAGACACAAGAAGCATCTCCATAAGCCACAGATTGAAGTCCTAACAGCCCAGTTCCTACAACAGAGCAACAACTGGACTGAAAGACTCTGGAGCACCTCAAAGGAAGGAAAATGGTAACACACCTGAAGTTAGGTAGTATGAATCATAGCAGGAGAAAAATTACACCAGCTATATGGGAGACAATTCTGCTCCATCTTTTAATACTGCAACACTTCTGTCCTCTCTTCTTCCCATTACATGGAGCTGATTCGTGAGAATAAAATCTTTGCACTTTAAGACCTGCTCTTTGGCTTATTCCTTTTACCTCCAGCCAAAAAGCTGCTTCTGGGAGAAGCAGAATTAGTTCCTGTGAAAGTGGGTGTGATGCTGTAGACAAAAGAATCTTTTGTCCAGTAAAAAAAGTGAGAAACAACAGAAGCTGGATGGCTGAGGTAAAGTGGATCACATGTCCAAAGTAATAAAGGTGGAAATTAAAATAGAAAGCCACACAAATATGATTCTCTAGCAAGACTGTCTCCAACAAGGCACAGAAGGCCATCAATAAATCTTCATTATCTGAATTGCTAAACATATCAAAATAAAAGGAGAAATTCAAATATTAGAATAACTCATATTTTTAAATGGTCTTACATAAAATCAACTCTGTCTTGCCTTGGATGTATTTTACAGAAAGGGCTGGGTTTTCTTCTTTTTCTTCTGCTGGCCTTTTACAGATGTTTCATTTGCTGGTTTGTTGGTTTTTTGGTGTTTTTTTCTGCCTACAGGGAAGTGGGAATTTCCAGGCTTAACAAGCTTAAATCCCCATGACATATAGTCCCAAATTTTAGAGGCAACTAAAATTTTGATTCTTGCTTCATTCCCTGTTGGCTTCCTCCCCGATGCATGCAGTAGCTGTTTTGAATCTCATCTGTTCCAATAGGAGTGGAAAAAAAAAGGTCCCTGAAGTAGCAGCGTTTAGTTCTCCCAGCCACCTTGCTGCTACCATGTTCTAGAATTCAGGCACATAAACAGCACATGAGAAGGGCTTGCAGCAGCAAGGAGCAAAAGCAGAGAGCATCAAACTGGACCAGAACCAGGAGGTTGTCTGTGTTCAGCTGGTAGGAAGCTGTATTTATATTGGGTATAGCAGTCTACGGGCCCACTGAAGATGTTGCATGAAATCTCATTAACTTCTTGTCACAGAAACCAACTTCTGCTTTTTCTGTCATCTGTACTGATCTTCTCTAGTCCCGATTCATCAGAGAGATTGGTTTATTAAAAATATTTTTGAAGCTCCACCACAGTTTACTTATATATCTCTTATTGCTAACAAAATATGAGAAAATAAACCTACTTCACACACAACCACTTTAATTACTTTGTATCATGAGACTCATAAAAATATATTTGATGCTCAAACCCTCTAATTCTACATTTCAAAAGACATTAATGTCTTATTTTAATGCCCTGCATTGCTTTGAAGTCACATTCAAACCCAAGTCAGGATAGGGCACATGAGAATATACAGAACTTACATTACTTTAAACATAACGTATGCAACTATTTATGAGCACTACTGACATATTTGGAGGTGGAGGAAAGCAGCTTATTTTCATTCATGTCAACCCAAGAGAATGGCAATGCCTTAAAAGCTATCAGGTAACAAAGGTGACTGACCTGGGTTAAAGAAATCAGCAGCATTTCATTTTGTAAAGACTGGGCAGACCTATCTTTTGAGAGTCCAGGGTACACAGAAGAAGTAAACTGCAGTAAAAGTAACTATTTCAGTATTCAAGGGACTCTTCTAGTTGCCTACTGAAGTTCAGATTCTAACTAACAAAACCTCTGCTTACATATGGAGACTTTCATCACCCCTCTTGAAACAACTGCCTTCTACAGATGGGAATGCTGCTGGCACTCACATTTTGTCCTGAGAGGTGATCAGGACTGATGGCCACCCCCCCATTTAACTTTTTTATAAACGTGCTCAGAGTAACTAAACCTCAACAAAATACTGTTGGTACCATCAGGGCTCCAAAAATAAGGTAGGCACTTCTTTTAGGACATCACCAGTAAGCACAGAAGCCTCTTCAGGCACTAGTCATGTCAACCTACCAACTCAGTCTCCACCGGTTTTAGGAAGTTTTAGAAGTAGCCCAAACCCCCAAATAAAACAAGCTATCCCAACACAAACATTTTCAAGAGGAGCTGCAGCATTCAGGTGGGCTGCAGTCCTCAAGGTGGTCCCCTAATTAGCCCAGGTCTAACAAAGAGACGCTGCTGACATCGGTGGAGAAAAAGCCTTTCACCAGGGGTAAAAATTCCCATTCCCTGGGGTACTTACCCACAGCTCAGGGATGCCCCCATCAAGGCCAAACCTTTCCACAGCAGGGAGTGTGGGGTGAGAGAAGGGACAACTATGCTTTGCCAAAACCAGCAACGGCTCAAACGATTACAGTGTGATTCATTCCGCAGGCTGAGATCAAGGTGGCAGCTTATTCCTAATATTGATGAAAAAGGGTAGTCACCTTATTTATAATCAGCCAGCATTATCTCATCTCGAGAAACAGTAAGTCAGCAGCAGCTAGCCTTAGGTGACAAGTAGGGGGTTTCCTTAACAAGCTTCTTCATTCAGATTGAAGAGAAGTTTTGTTTTGTGTTGTTTTGGGGTTGTGTTTTTTTTTTAAAAAAAAAAAAAGGAAGAAAGCAGTGGTAGCCACAAGAAAGAGAATATTCTAACAGAAAGCTGGGGGTTGGGGGCAGTGGAGACAACAGACCCGAGTAACACCTTCAGTGCATTCCCCTGGAAATTTTCTTCTGATCTAAGCATTGCCTGCCTAGGGCTTTTTGAGAGACCCTTGCACATCCTCACTGATTACTTCCCCCACTCAGGGAGACACTGTCCTTTACCCTAAATGCTTTTATCCTCTTGATGAGGTCTCTTACCCAGCTGGATCCTGCCTCCTTTTCCCACTGCAATCTCTGAGCCCGAGAGAAGACACCTGGAGACCTTGCTCTTTGCTTAGGAAAGAGATTTAATCCCTACATATCCTAGCATAGGTCTGAAGTGATGAATGGCCCCTTCCCCTCCCTGAACACCTCTTGTTATAGTCCTGGGTAATGGATGTCCCCAGTTGAAGAGAAATCAGGAGAAAGGGCTTCCACCACTGTCTTCTGCTCTTTCAGGAGTCATTTAAAAGCGGGTATAGATAAAGAACTGAGGAAGACCCATAGGGGACAATCCTGTTGTACCCTGACAAGATGATGAGCTTAAAATCTCTTCTGTACCTAATCTTATCTGAATCACATCCTCAATGTCCTCTGCCTCGGTTTCGCAGGGTGCACTTCACTTGTTGCTGCCTATATCCCAGGCTCACATGCAGTCCCACCTGGTGACCCTCACTTCTGCTCTCCCTGGGGTCAGAGGTCCAAAGGTGGACTCCCAGATGGATCATTTCACTTAATCCTCCGAGGGCTGTGAGATGATTCCAGGATTCATTTCCCAGCCAAGACCGCAAGCCAACAGACAGCACTAAGCACAGACAATTATTTTTATCTTCAAAGTGCTTTACAAACTAACAAATCCTTACTTCCCCTCTGAGAGAAGAAAGAAGGGGGAAAATCCTTAAAACACCAGAACGATGATGGAGCAAAGATGCAAATAACCCTGAAATTCCTTTCCTGTTGGAGTAAGGGTGGAGGAGAGGAGTCCTGCTGCGTAGCAACGCTTTGGGTTTGGGTTTTTTTGGCTTTTACACTGAAGACCTGGATTAAAATCCTGTTTCAGGTCACTATGGACAGTACAATATAGGACAGAGGCTCTCAAGCTGTGGCCAGCAGATCCCTTCCCCGAGGGCCGTGGCGTTCGGGGTCTGAGAAGCAGGCGGCAGTGCGTGGGTGTCTTCCAAGGCTCCACTTGCCTGCTCAAACTGCAAAAGTGCTGCACAATTAATTATACATCCGTGCTACAAAAGCTCAGCTCTGTAACTGCAGGGGGTGCTATTCATCAGCCTTGGAACGCATCGAGAGAGGACAGCTAGGGTCCAGTAGTTGAAATAAAGAAATAAACACCTACAAAAGCAGGATGAGCTCTGGGTCGTTAGGAGCGAAGCGCAGCGGCGGGACCCGAGTGACCCGAGGGCGGAGAGGGCCCTGGCGCTGCGGGCGGGCGGGAAGCGGCGCTGCCCCGCGGAGCCCCGCGCACCAGAGCGAAGCCCCCGGTCAGCGGGGTGAGGTGCGCAGGCAGAGAGCGCCGGCAGCGAGGCAACTGCCTGACACCTGCGCGCACTTTTCCTTCCTCAGCCCTCCCCTTCCGAGGAGGCAACAAAACACCACGTTCCCAGCAGCAACACACGGGGCTGAAGCGGGTTCACCGCAGTGGCGAATTGGGAAGGACCCCCCCCTTTCCCTCACCCCTTTCTTTTGAAGCCCCCCTTTCCCGGAGCACAAATGCACCGCAACGTTAGGCATCCTCACACTGTCACTCTCCACGATCCTTCCTCCTCCAGACACGCACGCTAACACAAAATGACGGCTTCCTCAACAGACTGAATGAGCAGAGCCCTCAGCCGATCCTTAATTGTCTGCGCTTTACTCTCTCGCTCCAGTCGCATTATATCATAAAACTCAAAGCAGCCCACCCACTGCCCCCCATCTTTGTCCAAAATCTCAAGTGAACGGTAAATTTGACACAGGAAAAAAATACTGCTGAAGAAGAAGGGAGGGGCACAGTACACCCCCCCTTTTCCTCCTCCCCCCCCCTTTTTTTTTCCTTTAATTTTTTTTTTAGGTTGCTATTTGCTGGTGCACCCACACTGCTATTGTGTGATTGCTAGTTAAAAAAAAAAAAAAAAAAAAAAACCCAACCACCAAACCCCAAAAAAAAGATGGAGATATTAAAGAAGAGATCCTATCTCCCAGCCCTTGAGAATGTGACCCTGAGGCCCTGCCCTTCTCCCTCCTGATGTACCCACGCATCACGACGAAATGGGAGGCCCCCACCCCATCCACCCCCGTGCTACTCTGCACCTGCAGAGCAAGGAGAAAAAAAAAGAACAACAAAAAAAAACCAACAAAAACACCCCACCCACCCCAAAAAAAAAAAAAACCAAAAAAAAAAAACCAACAAAAAAAACCAACAAAAACACGCATCCAACACCAAATCAAAACAAAACCAAAAAACCCAAACCATCATCAAAGAGAGAGATACAGAAGGAGGGAGGTGGGGGCGCCCCCCCCCCCCGCACATGCATAAACCCCATAACCCATTTATGTCGGTCTCGGAGCAGGAGCCAGACTGCAGCGAGCAGCCAACAGCTGGGGCCTTTGAAAAGGGACAAGGCGAGCGGCCGCCCGGGGCTCCGGCTGCCCCCCCCGCCGCCGCCGCGCCGCCCAGCCGGCCCCCGGGCCCTCGCCACCCACCCGCCCACCGGCGCGTCCCCCACCCACGGGCACCCCGGGCGGGCACGGCGGCGTCACTTGGGCGGGTGACACGCACAGGGCGCCGCAGACACACGGCCGCCGCCGCACGCGTGGTCGGCGAGAGCTGGCCTCTGCAGGGCAATTTTCCACTCTCAACTTTCAGGGAGAGGAAGAGGGAGATAAAGCCCATTTACTGTACCTTTCTGGCATCTTTCTCAGCTTTCCCTGCTGCTTCTCCCCACCCCCTTCCGATTTATCTCAGCTACTGGTTTTTATAAACCGAGAGGGTGGAGGGGGGGGGAAGGGAAGAGAAGAGGAGGGGGCTTTTTTTCTCTTCTCTCAGCCCCGTCTGCACCTTCTGCCTGAGCCTGCCGGTGAAGTCACAAGGCTGAGTCTCTGACATCACACAGAGCCCACAAACGCCGGATTGTGACTTCACTGCAGGGTAGAACAGGGAGGAATAGGAGAGGGGAGGGGAAAAGGCTCTTATTCAAACACATATCTGCAGTAGTAACAAAGGGAACTCGGGAAATGGCTGGCCAAGAAAATGGCTTTTCTCCCCCCCTCTAAAATATACTCTCTTTTCATGTTGTGGGGTTTTTTGGGTGGTTTTTTCCCAAATAAAGTTTGTGACCACAATGGAAATACCTTTTAAAAGCAGACTGTGCAGGACAGACAGCAAGCGCTAGCCCAGGCACCGTCCTCCAGTGCAGGCTCCCACAGCCCTTCTGGGACAGAGCCACCCGCACAGCTGGAGCAGGACAAGGGGCTGGGCTAAAAACAGAGGGATACCGGTGGCCACAGGAGAAGATCTGAGGGGGAACGACAGAGGGGGATGGAGGGGAAAGGACGGGAAGAGGAAAACCCTGTGGGTCGTGCCTGGGATATGCTGGGAAGGCAGCCAGGGAGAGTCACCAGGCAAGTGGGGCCGCATGGTGCAGCCAATGCTCGGCAGCAGAGGCCTGGAAGGTGTGAGCAGGGCTGGGGCAGCGCTCATCAGGCTGCACTTGTGGTTTTATTTCCCCACCCAAGGATCTGAAACTACTCAAACTATAATTGGAGTAAAAGAGGTATTAAAGGTTGGGGTTAAGGTAGCAGAGTTGTATGTGAGGCCTAAGCAAGGCACTGGGGCTAAAGAGTGAGGTTTTCGGTTCCCTCGCATATTTTTAGGTCTTAGGTGATCTGGGGAGGGGCAGGGAGGCTGGAGGAGGTGAAAGAAAGGCCAGGAGGCTTTGATGTACTCCCAGTACAAAGCAACACTTGGATGTTGCTCTGGGAGCAAAAGCTGATGGCACAGACTTCTGTGGGCATTTCTGAAATAAACCCTAAAAGAAAAAAAAGGGTGATTAAGTAGCTATTGGCTCAATGTAACCCAAAAAGTTGTAAGGTTGGGGGTTTGGAGTTTTTATCCGTTGTTTATTCAGCTGGAGAACTTTTTTAACATCAACTTCTGAAAATCTAACACACTCTCAAACATGTTGGTAAATAAGCAAAAAAAAAACGCAAAAAATCTGTTATTTGTGTTTAAGATTGAGTATTTTCTTTCTCTGTTTGAAGCAAGGCAGCTGAAACACTTGCACTGTGCTAATCATGCCTGAAGGCCAGGAATTCAGAGGGATAAGCCAAGGGCACAGCCACAGCCAAGCGGAAAAAAAAAAAAATAAAAAAAAATTAAACAGTGCTAATTGCGGACAACGTTATATTTATAAAGTTATTTGAACGGCAGAGCCAAAGGGGAAACAGCTCATGATCCTCAGTGTGTCCACTCCTCTCTCCAGCCTCCATCCCTGCCCTCACCGAGACCTGCAAAGCATTCCCCACTGCCACACCGCCCTGGAAGGGAGGATAAAAGAGCACTGCCACCACAGCCTGCCCTTCCCGCAACCTGCCAGTGCAGCGGGAGGAAAATACGTCCGTGGAGCGAGCTAGAAGAGAGGAGGAACCAATCCAGATCCCTGCCGCCAACCGGCTGGCGGGTCTGTTCCTGGCTTCCTGCTGCCGGACAGCGGGAGCCCCCCACGAGTGCCCAAGGTGCCCTGGAGGGCCAGTAGTGTGTGCGGTGGTGCTGGAAGCCCAACAATGGGCAGGGGTCAGAGGCGCTTTTGTCAGAAAATTTTTGGACCCTGGTGGTTCCCCGTGCCTTCTGTGTAAACCCAGGCAGCCAGAATATGCTCTTCCAGGTGGGAGCTCCTCCACAGCAGAAGCCTCTGTTCCTACACAACTCTGAACCCCACCGCCTTGGGGCATCTCCCCAGCCCTGGCAGAGCCACTGCACCAGGGATGATTTCCCTTGTCATTTTATGGCTTCTCTGTGTCAGTCCAACAATAAACCAGGCTGCAATGGAAGGAATAAACACTCCGAGGGATGGAAAAGGTACAAACTGCAAGCAGGGAGGTCCCCAACCAGCCAGTCTTGCTCCTTGTTTGGCTACAACTTTGCTACCATTTTTATACTGTCTGAATCTCCTTTCATCTTTTTGAATTATTTTTTCCAACCTGCTCAATGCACAAGAGAAACCTCCACATTTATCCCACTCCTCTCTTGGGGAATCTCTCTCAACCTGCCCATAAGCAGGGAGGCAACATGGCTGCCAATGTGCCAGGATGCCAGCAAGGAGAGGAGGTGAAGAGAGGAGAAAGGAAAGCACGGGTGTTTGTTGGGAAGCAGAATAAAGAAGCAGGGAAGAGGAAGGAATCTAACACGTGCACACTGATCAGCACAGGCTTGCTCCAACTTGGCCCAGGAGGCAATTACCTGACTTGGAGGCCAGCCAAGGCTCCCAGGCTAAGTCCCTCTGCACTTGTGCAAAGTGCTGTCAGAGCTGCTGGGACCAAACAGCCAGGGCTTTGGTGGCATCTCACCCAAAAATGAGAAAGGGGAAAACAACAAAAAAAAGAAGAAAAAAAGAAAAAAAAAAAAAGAGGAGACAGGGCAGGGAGTGAATGGGCTTATTTTCACACAACTGCGATTGTTTTGTTGATGCGGAAAGGTAATTAAAAAAAGTTCTGATTTCAAACGTGCCACAGAATTCCCAAAGCCCGGAGGCTGCTGCTTAGAGGCAGATTAATCACACTGAATTCTCCATCTAGATATTGCATGCACTCCAAACTCCCACCGCTAATAGCTCTAATATTCTCCTCAGCGTGTGCATGCTGCTGGTGTTATGTTCCAGGAATATTAATTCCCCAACTCAAGCTCCTTTCGCTTGCGCATGTACCCTAAAGGCTTGCTGCTGGGCACCGGGAGATTATGGAAAAGAGAAAACAGGACTAGAGGAGAGCCAGGGTGCAGAGGTACTGGCTGGAACTCCTCAAGGAAAGTCATTAATGTTCTTTGGATAAGCAAGCCGTCCAAATAAAATCTACCTGAAGGCCAAGTGCTTTAAACAAAGACAACCAACTACACATGCACAAGATGGTTGAAATTAAAATGAGCTCCCAGTGCTGGCTTGTGTTACCCACTACCCTGAGACATGCCCAAAATTTCAGTCCTATTCATTCCGAGCTCTGAATGAGGTGTTTCATCTGTGTCTTCTGCTGGTGTCTTCCCACGGCCCACTTTGCCCCCAGACAAGGCTGCTGAACTCCTGCTGCCACACACTAGTAACAGTGAAAATACAGCAGGCTGTAGTGCAAACATCCAAAGACCAGGTAGCGCTTTACAGGGCACAGCCCCTTCTACCCCTTGCAAAACCCAACCAGGCCAGTAGGTTCACAGTCCAGCCCAAGGTCTCACTGCATGTCAGGGACCAGGAGGTACATCCCCCAGGATCCTCATTCCACATGGAAAACAGAAAAGGGAAGGATGAACGCAGGAAAGAAACATGTAATTTTTGTTTGAATTCAAGTAGCTGCCGTTCCTAGTGAGTGGTTCAGTGTGTGCGTGTGAGCTATATATATGGCCAAAAGGCCAGCTGCTAAGCTTTAAAACCAATGCATGCTTGAAAAGTACCATTTAAGATGCCTATGATGTAATTTTAAAAGCTGCTAAATGCCCAAAGCTCCTCGTACTGTTCAGCAAAGACTGCAGGCAGTTGCCAGGTTAAAACACCGTTCCCTGATACTAGCCACACCAGGACCCTGGGAACCACCATACCTCATAACGGTTGGCACTGGTCATGCTTCCATTTAGTGGGATTACTTGCATGACAAGAAGCTGTCATGGGCACAATTTTCTTTGTCAAGCAGTCAAAATATGTATCTCTGTGCAATATAAATCAGCATGCCTATGTCAGCGCTGGAAAATAAAAGGCAGTTTGTCCCTTTTGTTGCAGGCATTGCACTAGTACAAGACCTAAGCCATAGGTTAGTTTGGGCATACAGACCATCCCATCAGATGTTTTCACAGCTCCGAGCACCTTTCCCAGTCTCTGAACTAAAACCTGTCCCACCACAGGTACACTAGGGCAGGTGGTGCCCCTCTCTATGATCATGGCAGGTCAAAGAAAAAAGACAACATTTTTATGGTTAACTACTTCACAGGGGGCTGGTGGGGGTGGGAGGGAGAGGCACAGGAACAGAGACATTTCTGAAGCTTCCTCTGTCTGCTATCTGTCATCCATGTCTACATTAACATGTGTGCCTTGAACTCTCAGCAGATCCCTTAAAGTTGGCTCCTGCTGCAGGGAGGGAAGGATGGGACTCCAATCCAGGCACCGCCTGTGTAAGGCCCTTGGGACTTAACTGCCATCGTGGAAGGGGAGCAGGGCTTCCTTCTCTGGGATAAACTCAGGCATCGTGCTCTGTAGCTTAGGCGCAAATCTGTGATCCTCTTTCTCTCTTTGTACGCAAAGGAAGCTGATAGCGAAGCTGACATCTAAATCCTCACTAGTGCACATCTGAGATAACCCCAGTGGTGGTTGTTTTTCAAACTCAAACATAGGAGAAAGGGGGAAAGACAGAAGGATTTCAACCCTTGCCAAACTCTGTCACCAGCCCCCTGAGTTACAGATCTATGAACTCGTACATGGGATGATGGCTCTTGGCTTTTATCTCCCCGTGCAGCACATGTCCTCAGCCCTTTGCAAACAGATGTTTCGCCCTCCAAAAGGGAAAAGAGGAAAAAAGAGAGAGCGCGCGCGAGCACGGAGGAGAGAGAGAGCATGAGCAAGAATGCTGTCTGCAGATGTCAATCAGGACTTCAGTCTGGGTCTAACCTGCCAGTCCTGCAAAAGGAGGATACATGAATTTTCTAGTTGGATAGTCAGTATCATCAAACACGAAAATTGAGAGGTTTAGATTGTAATGCAGTCTCACGTTCAGGAAAAAGGCCTTGCTACAAGGAGAACATGTGAGACTGAGGAGCATATTCCTTGCACCTTAAAAATTAAAATTTCACTACAAATATCCTAAAGAAATGGTCAAAAATAGCACAGCATTTCAGACCATTTTTGTAGAGCATGGCAATATTGGCAAGGGGGAAGTGATTGTAGGTAGAATACTGTCAGGTTTGGGAAAAGCTTTCTCTGCATTTTAAAAATTGTATGAAGGAAAATATTCTTGGGGATGAAAAGTCTAATGATTACATGTATATAGAGGGTGTCATCTCTAGCTTGGCGTTTAGCAGAAATCAACTCCCCCACGCCAACACCCTCCCCTCCAGCCACCCACCCTGATATTCTTCTTCACCACTTCCCACCCATTAACCCAGTACCTGCAGTGCAGTGTTCAAGTGGGACTGGCGGAGCTGCTGCCGCTGTCATCTCCTCAGAGCTGGCAGTCACCTGCCAATCTCGCCCCCACTTCCTCCTCCCTCCTCTCCCCCCCACCCCTCGTCAGTGCAGCTTTCCCTGGGGATAGATCACTCTTCCCCCCCCTCCAGCAGCCTGACAAATAACTACTGTTAACTCAATAATATCCCCCTCCAAGGTTTTTTTAATTACCAGCCGTCCACAGGGCGCGAGACTTGCACGTACAGAGGGAATCGGGCCGCAGAGGGAGGCTGGCAACAGGGGCCACAGTTTGGGCTGACGCGGGCTCCTTGTCCTCCACCCACATGGCAGGGCTGGCACAGGCCACCTGCAACCCCCACAGGCTGCTGCTGCTGCCCTGACAGCGGGCACAGGCATTGTGGCAGCTGCAGGATGGGTAACCCGCTGCTGTATTTGGGGAGGGGGGTTTGGTCCTGCAAGGGCTGACAGGGAAACTGCTCCTGCAGGCTCAAGGGGAGGCTCAGCTACATCAGCTGAGGAAGCACCACCCAGGACAGCATTTGTTTACACTGCATTTTAAATGGGAACCAGGAAAGGGGGGGGGGGGGGG